>CAAKHF010012387.1:12796-36038 GCA_901007745.1 Hippocampus kuda
CTGCCAGGATCACTGAGTGGCACAAGCAGTGGAATAACCTGGGAAGCCAGACAACACAATGGACAGAGAGAGGCATCACCCCAGATGAATGTCTCGCTACTGGTCATGACCAACCTTGGGCTGTCTGGAAGACACTGAACACTGAACCGTCTGCGGGTCGGCGAAGGACGATGCAAGGCATCCATGAAAAAATGGAAATTAGCAACTTCCGATGCTTGTGTGTGTGGTGAACCACAAACAATGGAACACATCATGAGATGTAGAACTGCTCCAAAATGTACTGGACATGACCTGGCCGAGCCAAATGCTGCTGCACTCGCCTGCGCCACCCACTGGAAGGACGTGATATAGAAGATGGCCGGACACGAGGAAGAAGAAGTTTTGAAATCATATTTTTAAAACGCTAACCTTGGTTTTAAACCCTAAATTGAAACCCTGAGCAAGTCTTGAAACCCTAATCCTTGTTTTCAACCCTAACCCTTGTTTGAAACCTTAACAAGCACATCCAATAAGTGTGTAACAAGCACTGTGATGAAGCACTTTGAATGTTTTCGCCCAGAAAGAATGAAAAAACAAAACAAGGTTCTCATTAAGCAGGGAAAAAAAATCCTTATTTATTTTCTGATCCCTGACTCAAATCAAGAGTGTCAGTGCTCCGTTTTGATAAACTCACAAGTTGTTGTCTCATATCAGAGCAAGAATCATATTGATTTGGTCATTCTTGTTGTGAGGCAGACGTTTATTGATCAGGAAGCTTATCGGGCAGCTTCAAACATCACTGAAGCTCTTTGATGCCACTACAAGCCTCCGACTCTCTTTTTCATGACATCTGATCAATGTGTCCAAGATTAGCTTGCAAACCGCCTTGAAACTGGAAACGCTAACACTGGCTAGAACCACCTAAATGTAGTTTGTTAAATTAATTTGAAACCCTAACCCTGGATTGAACCCCCATCTGATTAGCTAAACCCGTCTTGAATCCTTGTAAAACGCTTAGAAGCCAAATGTGAAGAAGCTCAATGGTTGAACCGCTAATTACAAACCCTAAACCTTGTTTGAAACCCTCATTTGAAAAATTATCCCTGGGTGGAAACCCTTGAACCTTCATTAAAATTCCAATTTGAAAATTTACCGTAATTCAGGACAAGGCCCGGGGGCCAGATCTGGCCTGCCACATCATTTCATGTGGCCCGCAAAAGCAAATCAAGTATGTCAACTTCCATGATGCTTGCTAAAGTCTGAACCAAAATCCAATGTTTGAACCAGCCTCAAACATTGTCTTGACTTCTGATTTCAAAACAAGTTATCCATCAATTTGTTGTTTGCTGTGTATGTAATATGTGGAGGTGGTTAAACATTTATACGGTTTTACAAATTTTCATGTCATAACGGCCCTCCAAGGGGAAACCGCAACGACAATGTGGCCTGCGACAAAAATGATTTTGACATCCCTGCCCTAATTTGACACATTAACCCTGTCTCGAGTCGCAACCCTACCTCGAAAACCTAATCATAGATTGAAACCCTAACTTAGAAAGCTTAACCTATTTTGAAGCCCTTTTGTCAAAGCCAAAACCTTGTCTAAAAACCTAATTTCAAACCCAACCATACGTTGAAACCCCTAATTTGAAATGCGCAGCCTGTCGTGAAACCTCAACCCCACAAAAACTCAAGTCAAAACGAAATACAAACTAACTTGAATGAAAAATGTTATTCCGAGATCTTTATAATAAATCCGAGCAAGAACGCAGAGATATAAATCACACGACAGAGAAATGAATTCATTCCAAGTGTAGGTGGCAGAAGAAATGTAACAATAAGCCAGCACATTTCCTCCTCAAATGTGAGAAAGTCACACAAGCGGGCGTGAGATCGACGACTTTGACGCCTCGATTGTTCCAGGCCGCCATCACTCAGCAGGTTTAAAAATAGATGAGTAAATATGAAATTAATATGCACACGCACGACGCCTCCGGGTGAGACATTTGCATGCGCAGAGAAAAAGTAGGCTGTATCCATTCGCTGCCCGGGTGCCACCAAGAATGAAGACAGTCTGCTGGTCTGACGTCTTTGTTTTAGCCTCCTTTATGACACACGTTTGGGTTTCGAGACTGGAATTAGGCTTACAAACCAAGGTTAGGGTTTCAAAGTAGGGTTTTGAACCTCAGTTTGGCTTGCGAATGAAAGTTAGGTCTTCCGCCTGGGTTTGGCTCTCAAACTAGGGTTAGTGTTAGAGTTTCAGATTTGAGTTTCAAGCCTGGGCTATGACAGGGCTTTAAATCAGGGCTCTAGGAGAGACCTGAACCCATTCAGTGACAGCGGTGACTACAGTAGACAGATTGTCATGTTATCAGGTTACAAGGTGTATTGAAGGGTTAAAAACCAGTTCAGGCGTTCAAAGTTTGATTTCAAAATGGGATTAAGGTTTCAAAATCAGGTTTTAAAAAAAGATTAGTATGTTAAACCAGGATTAGGGTTTTAAATTTAGGTTTCAAGCCTGGTTTAGGTCTTAAGGTTTTGAGCCAGAGTTAAATATTCACACTACAGTTTCAGATACCCGCTTCACGATGGGGTTGTGGTCTCAAATGAGGGTTTCCAAAACAGTGTTAGAATTTCAGATTAGCATTTCAAAACAGGGTTTGGGTTAAGGTTGGTATTTTAAAATAGGATTAAGGGTTTCAAACCTGAGTCAGGGTTTAAAACAGAGTGAGGGTTTTAAAGTAGGGCTTTAAGACAGAATTGATGCTTCAAAGTTAGGTTTCCAAGTCAGGGTTAGGGTTTCAAAGTAGGGTTTTAAAACAGGATTTTTTTTTAAAGTAGGGATTTAAAATGGGATTCAGGTTGAAAAGTGGGATTGGCGCTTCAAATTCCAGATTAAAAATTGGGTTTCAAGACAGGGTTTGTGTTTCAAGGTAGGGTTTGAAACGAGTACTGAGACTGAGGCGTAAATAAGGGTTTCAAAGTATAGCTTTGAAACAGGGGTAAGGTTTAAAAATAAGGTTAGGACTTGATAGTTGGGTTAGTGTTTCAGATTTGGATTTCAAACCTGGATCAAGGTTTCAAATTAGGGTTTTCAAACTGTGTCAGGATGTCAATTAAGGTTTGAAGAACTGGTTGGGGCTTCAAGTTAGGCTTTCAAGCCTGGGCTAGGGTTTCAAAGTAGGGTTTTAAAATGGGGTTAAGGTTTCAAGCCTGGGTTTCGGTTTCAAAGTCGGGTTTCAAGACAGGTGAGGGTCTCAATTTAGGGTTTTAAGTAGGTAGGGTTACAAAATTGGGTCTGAAAGGGTGCTGAAGTAAGATTTCAAGGCAGGGTTGACAGGACTTCATGTTTCGCTTTCCAAAAAAGGGTTGAGGGTTTCAAAAGTAGGGTTTCCTGGGTTGAGGCCATGATTAGAACGTGAAATTAGGCCTTAAAGCCCGGTTAGTGTTGAGCAAGCAGATATTCAAAAGCAAGCCAACTGAGCTCAAACATGTTTACCACTGTGATGAAACTACTGCTGGAAGTGGCATTAGTTCAAGCAAGTACCGTAATGCTTTCAGTACACGAGCATCCGAATAATGAACGACACGCTCCACATAAACATGCGCGCCCTCATTCAGTCGTGGCTGTAATTGGCCTTTCACGCTCAACATTTCTTCCCGTGAAGTCGTCGTCTTGTTGTTCTGCGGCCAATTAAAATGAGTACTGACACCTGCAGGGACCCCCGCGGGTGGCCCTCTTTCCTGTCATTAGCCCCCCAAAACGTGGACGCCATCCTTACACTCCACTTCCCCTTTCCCTTAGATTGCCTCGCACTCTCCTCCTCTTCCTCCTTTACTCACTGTGGGAGTCGAGCGGCTTCTGTCGTTGCCACTCCAAAGCCCCCCGTGGATTCCCTTCTCTGTACCACCGCTGCTCTTCAAAAATCTAGTAGGGTTCTGAAGCCAGCTGCAGGGTTTCAAAGCAAGGTTTCAAGACGTGGCTGGGCCTTGCAGATTAGTGGTTCAAAAGGCCTGGATTAGGGTTTCAAGTGTGCTTGTAACCCTTGGTTACGGTTTTAAATTTGGGCCTTAACATAGGTTTAATGTTTCAAATTAGTGTTGTGGTTGAATATTTGGGTTTCAAAGTCGGGTTTCTTGGGGCTTCAAATTAGGCTCTCGAATTAGAGCTGCAGGTATAAGGTTAAATTTCAGTTTCAAGAAAGGCTAAGGGTTTCAAATTAAGGGATCAAACTAGGGTTGCGGTTTAAGATTGGGGTTTTAAAAGTGGCTTAAAGTTTGAAGCTATGCTTTCAATCCCCGGTCAGAGCATTGAAATACGGTTTGTGTTCTGAGCAAGACAGGTGTTTCAACCCTGGGTTATAGTTTCAAAAGAGGGTTTCAAGCCGAGGTTGGGGTTTAAAGTTCGGTTCAATAAATGGTTGGGGGGGGTCAAAGGAGAGAAGGGGCTTCATGTTGGACTTGCAAGTTTGTGTTCCAGGTTTTCAGGCCACGCATCGGGTTAGTGTTTCAAAAGGGGGTTGCTCTAGCCTGGGGTGGGGTTTCAAAGTAGGTTTTGGGCGGAGCTTCAAGTTAGGCTTTCAAATTAGGGTTTTAACACAGGTACAGCGTTTCTTCTTTTTTTAATAGGGTTTTGCGATAGGTCTACATGTGTAACATGTAGAAAGGGAATTGTCAAAAAGGAGACATTTTCTTCTTTTGCAAAATAAATGATCAAGAAACAAACTCTTGGCAGTAAAGTCTCCCAAAAAATCAAGATGAGAACAGTCCAATATAATTAGGTTTTTTTTTTTTTTGGGGAGGGAATGGGAAAGTTCCGTTCAACATAAAACACTGCAAGCTGCCAGCAGTAAATGGCAGATACTCAAACACACAAAATTTGGCAGACTATAAAACATTTCAGGACACATTCTTCAATTGTTGAAGTGCAACATCGACAGCTTGTCTTCTTTATCGAGGAAACGATAAAAGCCACGCTCAGGAACACCAAAATGCCACTTTGATTTGGGGTGCTGAACGGGATGGCAAAAGTGCAGATTGTAACATCTCCATCGACGTGGTGACGCAATGTGCAAGTAATCCTGACATGAACCCTTTCAGGGACAGCGGTTACTACAGTGGACAGCTTATCATGTTATCAGGTTAAAGGTTATCATTATCGGTGCGTGAAAGTCCATCTTTCTGTCTATCGGTCCCTCTGTGAGGGCTCCACGGCCGACAGGTCGCATTTGTCTCCCTTCGCTTAGGAAGCGACGAAGCAGGCAGGCAGGCGGGCGGGCGACTGCTGCAGTCACTACAGCACTGACATTTCAAGCTCGGCGCTAGAGGAATGTCAAGTGAAAGTCAAAAACACTTCCTCAGATGCTTTGGTCACATGAAAGACTCGATTCCACTTATCCCAGGTCTTCGACATCTTCTAAGCGCAGCGTTTCCCAACCTTTTTTGAGCCATTCGCGAAACCTCATCACACGCATTAAAAAAAAAGTCACAAAAATTATGTACAGCATTGTGAACCCATAAATTTTCATGGTTCACGTTTGTGCTTCATTTAAATGGAATTCATGGTTCTATCAAACACAGCATGTCACCCAGGTCGTGAAGGAGCAAAGCAGCTCCAAGCCATCACTACAACCACCATGTCTGAGTGATATTTTGATGTTCTTGTTTTGTTACAATAACGCCAAATATAATGAGGCAGACACTAGCAACGGAGTGTCTGCCTCATGTCTGCCTCAACGGTCCGTAGCAACGGAGCTAACACGCATCAAAATAATAATATAAATGATGGAGGTTTATATATCCTCCATTAGTCTTTGAGCCGCCCAAGTCAATTTCGCATTGCTGCGGAACATATGGAAACTAACCTGTAACACAACTATGAACACCTGGCTTCTCTGACGTCTGCAGCCTCAAACCTGACATACTCCCAAATGACCGACGTGCTCTGATTAAGTCCCCCAGCGCCGCTTCTGGTTCAGTTGAATCCAATTCTAAACACATTACAAACCATGAAGAGCAGGGTAATACTAATGGGTTTGCGTGACCTGTCCGTGAGTAGCACGTCGCTTTTGATTTTTGACCTTGGCGGGATGATAGAGAAGTGGCACAAATGTGGAAATACCTTACACAACAGATCTTGGGTCAGTCAGGGGTGATGCAAAAAAAAAAAAAAAAGAACCCCAAAAAACCCACAGCTGTCATGATCTCAGGATGTGATTTTTTTTACCACAGTCGGTGTTTTTAAGGATCTCAAGGTAATTACCCAGCAATCCAGAGCACCTAATGGACGACCCTTTGTGTCGTTTCAGCACCCCGAGAGTGTAATTGTCGCGTTTCCACATCCAAATTATGTTAATGGAAAAAACAACCAAAGCTTTTCCTTTTAAGCAGAACATGCGAATATTTGACTCATGCTGGTGTGTTTGAAGACCAGAAAGTTGTGTGTGACGGGCTGCGCGATGCGGCTTGGAACCCCCAAAAAAAGGAAAATAAAAGCCTCCACGTCCAACCCCTCGCTCGTCTCCCACTGTCTCTTGGCAACTGTCATCGGCAGAAAAGACGAACAAAATGCATTTGCTTCCTGTCCACTTTAATCCCTGAACATGCTTCTCTTTAAAAAGCTTTTTGCTGAACAAATTATAGGTAGTTTCACCCTGCCTTGCCACTTAGGTGCCTTGGAAACATGACGTGTGGGGTCTTGAGCAAAGAGGAAAATTAACTGGGTTTTAGCTCGTGGACGTCTCTGTGGTTTCCTGGCTGGCTTTAGTTGTCTTAAATGATGCCCGCGCAATAGAGAAAGCAGCCTTATTAGCATTTAGATGCCTTGTTTACCCCGAGAACCTCTGTTCTGATTAAGCATCGCGGCCCGGGCCAGGATGTGGCTAAGCTAAGTACCTCAAGGACTCACAAATTGTTGACCGAGCAAAAAAAAAAAAAAAAAAAAGCCTTGTGTGCTTTCTGCAGACTTGATTTATCTCATCCCTCGTATTTGCTTTTGGAATTTTAAGCATGCGCTATGTTTTCTTCCTTCAAATTACACAATGACTTTGTTGATAGCTTACTCATCATGACGGACATGACTAGCTTAGCGTTGATGGTTTTTAATAGTTCTCACAAATTTGCATTGGCCCTTTTTTTCTCATGTTTCCTAATGTTGGTCTACATGTTTTCTTAAGACAAGCTCATTTTTGAAGGACCCATGAAAACGACCCTCAAACGACCGCGAAAACCAAAATGGCAGGCTCATGAGATTTGTTGTTGTTGTTGGTCTATTTGGACATGCCTTCCAAATGACACGTTTTTAAAGCGCAATTGATGTCAAAATGCCGACGGGTTCGCCTCAACCACGCGCCACAATGTTCGCTAGCTGAGCCTGTGGGCCCTGTGATGTCACTTCCTGTCGAAAGTAAAGAACAAAATGGCAGCCGCCACAGATGCATACAAATGGGTGGATGTTTCTGTGTACTTTTTATTCTATAAATCCACACCAACCACAAGATGAGCATCATCAGGAATCAAAAGGTCACGTTAGCAAATACATTTAAATCCAGGGCTAACAAGTGGAAAACACTCTTTTGCAAAGAAACTTGTGTTTTCCCAAAAAAAAGTGAGGTCGTTTAAAGAGAACATAGTGTTGGTCACTGATTGGTGACTGGGAAAAGAATAAAAAAATAAATCAAAATCAAAAAGCGATAATGTCTCCTTGAACAAGCCCGATTGATGCGTTAATGAAACATTTCTCAAGCAAGCCTGTTCACCTTACTGGAGAGTCTAAAAATAGCCTCGTGTGAAAACGGTTTAATGCCTGCAAATTGCCCCTGACTGCGGAACCGAGCCAGGCTTCCGGTGAGCCGTTTGCTGCGGTTTGAGGTCAGCATGTTGAATCCACTGTTTCACTGCCTCAGGTCGACAATCAAGCCTCACTGTTGACCGATCTATCGAGCCTTGAAACACTGATAGTCAAATGTCTTTTAATCTTTGAGTGGTCTCAATCTCAGAAAACAAAGTGCATAATTGTAGTACAGTAATCCCTCGTTTATCGCGGTTCATGGGGACCAAAACCACCCACGATGAACAAAAATCCGCGAAGTAGCGTCCAATTAACATAAACAGGTAAAAAAAAATATATTATATATATATATATATATATTTTTTTTAAAAGTCCGCAAATGGTCCGCGAGAAGCTGCAAAACAACAGCGAGTCACATAGAGCAACATATACAGTACTGTACTCCATGTATATGTAAAAAAAATATATATATATAATAGTAATAATTTTTAATGTTTGAAAAAAATCCGCGATGCACTGAACCCGCGATAAACGAACCGCAAAGTAGCGAGGGATCACTGTATAATAATTGAGTGCGATGCTTTGTCGCTGGCGCTGTACGCTCAAACGTTCGACTTTTGTACCCTAATATGTGAATTCTAGAGTTCGCAAACATAAAAGCCCAATCAGAGGTGCAGGGTCCGATTCCTGTGTGGAATTTGCGTGTTCTCCCCCTGTGCCTGCGTGGGTTTTCTCCGGGTACTCCGGTTTCCTCCCACATTCCAAAAACATGCGTGGCAGGTTAATGGGACACTCGAAATGATCCTGAGGTGTGATTGTGAGGCACCGAACGGTCGTTCGTCTATGTGTGCCCTGCAATCGACTGGCAACCGGGTCAGGGTGTACCCTGCCTGCTGCCCAAAGACAGCTGGGATAGGCTCCAGTAACCCCCGTGACCCTTGTGAGGATAAAGCAGATTTGACGATGGATGGTTGGATGGTTTCCGACAATTTGTCCACAGGCGTTGACTCTAGTTTCCTCCCATTTGTTTGGCTGTGCATTTTCTGTTTTCAAAAACATATCGGTTGAAGTTGTCTGTCTTGATGCCTTGTTGTTTTCCTTAGGCGACCAGCATGCCTTGCCTTCAACAACCTTCCCATATTGATTGTACTTCATCTAGATGTTCGACACAGCTGACTGTGAACATCTTTTGCAATATTGTGTGATGATTTTCCCCATCTGTAAAAAGTTTTGACAAGATGTCTCTTTTGTTGGAGCCATGACACATGCTAGTCCACTTGGTGCAACAGCTCTCCAAGGTTTGATGATGAGTGTTTAATGGCAGGCTAATGAGCACATCTAATTTGATTCAGGTGTTCGTTTTAGGAATGGAAATTTACAGGGTGATTGAAATTTTTTTTTTCCCTCAGATTGAGTGATTACATATTTTTGCTTGGTCTAAGACTGTAAATGTTACTTACACCTACATTTTTTTCTTAATTTGTTTACTAAAGGCATAAAACTGGTCTTTGAAATTCATTTAGTTGTGTGTCATGTCTGCGATTTTTTTTTATTCTGAAACGTCAGAGCAGTAAATAACGCATTGGTAAAATTTGTATTGTGCATTTTTTTGTGTGTGGCAAACGTCAAAACCAAAAATGAAAAAAAAGTCTTACATTGAGTGACAAAAAAAGACATCTCTGTTTCAAACTGGCTCTCTTGACCGGTGTTATCACATCAGTGCCGTTAGGTTTGGCGGCGTCTCGGAAAACGAAAGGTGAGCCCGAGCGTATGCTAATAGGAAGACGCGGCCAATCCATCACCCTGCGTCATGAGCAGTAATTAAGTCCAATTATAGATGGGCCCAAACCTCCCCGTTGAACGACAGGTGGTCTTTGCTGGTAAAAAAAAACAAAACAAAAAAAACCCGACACCCACCTTTGCGGTGTCAATGCAAACAAAGGCCACTCAGAGGAGTGAAATATGAGAGCCTCGTGTCCTTATGATGGATCGGTTCATTGTCTCACGGTAGGCCGATTCATCTGCTTTCACTCCCGACTGACTATATTTAATTGTTTTGTAGTATTCGTGTTTTCCTCCGCTACACTGAAAAAAAAAGACTTAAGTTTTGGCAGCACATGATTAAAATAAATTCAATGAACACTTATTTGTTTATTTTTGAGGAAAACACGGGGGAAATTGTCGGTTTATCACATTTGAATCATGTGCAACCGATGTACGTGTTCAAATTGAAAAAAAAAAAAAAGTCCTTTGGAATTGCTAAACTTCATGAAATTAAAAATTATTGTTTCATTTACTGACTTCAAATGACAAAGGGTGTGATCCTTTTTTGGGAGTTCGGGTGATTTTCTTCCCTTGAATGTAGTGAGGGAGCTAATTCGTGTTTGAAGTCAAGGTTATTTCAAGCATGGTTTAACCGATTCCAAACAAGGTTAGAGTTTCAAATGAGGGTTGCAAGCCCCAGTTAAGGTTTCAAATTGGGTTTTGAACTTTCAAGTCACGATTAGAGTTTGAGGTTGAGGATAGGGTGTAAAATTAGGGTTCGAGGCAAAGATTATGTCTGGTTTCAAATAACGGATCCAATCCAGGGTCAAGTTTCAAATCAGGGATTCGACTCAAAGTTAGAGTTCCAAATTAGGGTTTCAAACCACGTTTGGACTTTTGAGCCAGGTTTAGTATTTCAAAGTGGGGCTCCAAGCCTGGGTCAGGGTTCCAAATTGCAACTGACTCAAGTGCAAGCAAATTTTGATTCAACACAAAGATAATCGGTCCGCTTTCATCCATAAACTGCAGCCTTACTGTTGAGATGCTGAAATTTTGAGCATTTGGATTATTTGAAATAAAAATATATTTAACCAATTCATCCATTCAAAAAAAAAATTGTGATTCATTCGAAGAGTTTTGTATTAATCGATTAATCGTTTCTTCTCTAGTTTCGAGCCAAGGTTATGACTTCAAAGGGAGGTTTCCCAAAAAAAAATTAAGTTTCAAATTGGCCGCTTCAAATCTGGTTTAAGGTTTCAAATAATGGTATCCTGTGTGGCGAAAGAACTTTTGTTTTCTCTTCAAGAAATTGGAGCAAAGAGCGTAATGGAAATGGTGAAGGCAAACATGCCACCAATGTAATCCAGGTGATGTTGTACATGTCACATGCAGGAGAGCGGGACCAAGCTCAGTGTGTTGGAACATTACAGCGTCAAACTGAGAAAATCTGTCCACACGACAGTCACTGCAAGGTGAACTCTGATTGCTTTTCCCTCTTCGTCTCTCTTGCACGTCCGCAAAATTCATCACGCCGACAAATGGCTGCAATCAAAGAGCAGCGCGCATGCAAAAAGCGCCGCAATCAGCGGACCCTTCACCAGCCGATCGGGGAATAAAAGGTACGTCCCATTTACGCCAACTCCGGCTGGTGTGTTCATCCGGAAAGAACAACGAAAAGCAAGAAAGAGTCGAAATGGTTGAATGCAAAGCAAGTCAGCAATGTTGGTTTGAAGCAACCATTTTCAGGGATTCCAGCATTCGAGGAAGAGTCAGTCAATGCAGAGGTACCTTGACAGCCCAAACAGAATTTACTCATATACAGACCTGGAAAAACATGAAAAAGACCACCAAAACAACAACAAAAACCACTGAATGTTTTTGGTAGTTTGACCATTTTTCATTTCCGTCAACTTTTAGTTCTCAATGATAATGTTTACAGTATGGTCATTTTTTCCCCCAATTAAAAGGAATGTGAAAACTACTTTTCGATTCAAGCCTTCTTAAAATAAAACAAAAATGTTTGTAATGTGTTTCTAAGAGGAAAAATAGCATCCTATAAGACTGCGTTTTATAATCATTATGAAACCGCTTCTGCATCATCGTGGCTCCTTGTAGTGTGCTCGATTTGGCCTCTGGGGGGCAGTATAATACCGACATTATATGAAAAAAACTTCCACGACGACTGTGACTCCGTTAACTGCATGGACTTAGATATGACTGGACTAACGATGTCGCTTACTCACCAAGGGCGGCCATCTTGTGTTGCTACTCGCTAAGGGCGCCTAACCTGAATATAGTTTTTTCGCCGTGGCGTTTTCACGTGATTTTCTGTCTCGAACAATGGCGATGTAAGATGGCTACCCTGGAGATTCAGCTGTGAGGGTCCAATTGTTAGTTCATTATATATAAGTCTGTGGTGAACTGTTTTTCACAGAGGATAAAGAATATATGCCTTTGAGTATTGCTATACTGCCTGATCCATTGCCCAAAGTGTTATATCACTGCCACATAGATGCTATTCGTTAGCCCATCTATGGTGTTTTGCATTTTGTGTTAGCATTAAGCTAACTAACTTTCATAAGCCACATCTAAAAGTTTTGATTTGAATGCACCATGTGTGATTCTCTTTGTTTCACATTTACAGTAAATTTCAACGGGGAGGTGAAATAGAAATTGAAGCTCAAAAAAATGCCAAGTTGGGAAGATCATTCACCCACAGAAACCTTGATACAAAATAAAAATTTTCAACCGTATTGCAACTTGTACAACACCGAAGCATAATACACACTCTGCGAAACCTGCATTTTTCCTCTGAGAAGCATTACGAGTTGAAATGCCAAGGAAATCTTTTGGCACGCTGCAGTTTACATCAGCAACTTGTGAATTAGCACACGCCGGCCATATGCTAACATCTGCTCAATTACATCCGTCTTACTTTCAAGTCGCCTTAATGATATGCAACTTTCATCAATTATGGACGAGTGCAGCACTGACAGTGCCAACCTGCCGGGCAAGGAAAAAGTTATTCTGCTGCTTTTCAAGGTCACGCGTGCTGCTCTCGCCGAGGATCTGTGCTTGATTAGTCAGGCCTGATTGCCCATTATTGTGGTAATTAGTGGCGTAGTTGATAGCAGGGACGTGTTCGTAATGAACTGTCAACAGTATGATAGCGTTGGCAGTACATATGTAATAAAGTTGCGCTAACATGATACCCTAAAATGAACTCCAAGTCCAATGTAATATGATTGTCTTCAATTACAATAAGATCAAAATAACTCCCATTCTGATGTGAAACGATCCATTCGGATGACCATTGTAAAGAAAATAAAATAAAAAAAGAGCTCCACTTTCAACGTGTTACTATGCTCTCCAAATTTCCTGCCATAAAATAAAACTCAAATCAAAACATTTCGATAAGATACGATTCTCTACAATTGCGATACATTCATCCTCAATTACGTTGGAAAGAATTAACTCAAATTAGGATCGGATTTGGTTTGCTCCAATCACTGAAAAGTCAATCCAATCAAGATACAATACAATTCGCTCCAACTGCTACACGATACAGTTCGCTCCAACTTCAATATGATATGCGCAGGTGTACCAAATGAAGTGGTCAGTAAGTGTCCATGTAGTTATTTCTGACCATAAATCACATTAAACATGACGTGATGGGAGGGTAGCTGGGTGGTCCGGGAAGTCTGGAGACGGAGCGCCCATTTTGCTCCCCCCACCCACCTCCCCCGACACTTAGTCTCCATTAGCGTGCCAGGATGACAGGATGGGAGGGGATGGATGGATCAAGAGGATGGAAGAGGTGTGTGTGTGTGTGTGTGTGTGTGTGTGTGTGTGTGTGTTTAAATATGGGTAGTAGCATAAGCTATTGCGTGCATGTGTGAGCCGTTTGCTTCTTAACACAATCACTCGGCCCTTCCTCTGTCTGTCACTGTCAGGCGTGTGTGTGTGTGTGTGTGTGTGTGTGTGTGTGTGTGCATCTCATCTTCCTCGAGGGAGCGTATGTCTGCCGCGTGTCTGCCGCGTGAACTGAAAGTCTGCCAGTCGGCGCCGCCCCCGTGGCTGAATGAGTTCACTGCATCAGCACATTTTGCCCCCCCCCCGCTCCCGTGCATCCAGAATGACCTTGTTCCATTAAACCGTTTTTTTTTCTTTTTCCGTCTTTCATTAAGGACTTGAATATTCGCGGGTCGTCCTGTGAGGTGCTCGCACAAAAACCCGCATGGCTTCATGAAATTATTAAAGATACTTTCCAAGATAGGGGTGAAGTGAGGTGGTTTTGCTTTTCGGCCTCTGTCAGCAATTTTGTTGTCAGCGATTGGCAGCAGCAGAGAAGAAAAAAAAAACACGTTAATGCCTTATTTGAAATGTTTATGACAAATAAAGGATTATCTTATCTTATCTTATTAGAATTTTATTCTCACAAACATTGGAATCGGCATCGGCCCAAGAAAAAGAATCCATAATTGGTTGGACCCTAGTTTTCATTCCATAAAAAAAATTAATAAAATGTGTGAGTGTCTTTTTTATAGCTTATTTCAGAAAAAAAGACACAAAAAGATGATTTTGAAAAATGCTTGACTCTTATTGCTATCAAATGCCATCAATGTATCATTCATATCAATGAGGTTATCATCCAATAAAAACACATCATTCGAAGTAGTTTTCAATTTTCGGTCTTTCACTTAAATTGAAAATTTAAAGATATGTGCTTTTCGCCAATTTTTGATCATTCAAAATTGTGATCAGCGTGAATTGGACTGACGTGAATGTGGTCCCCCAAGCTGTTGAAATCCCAGCATATCAATGCATCCTGAAGACAAGACAAGTCCAAAGAGTTCGACTTTTTTATTCCACATCATTCCTCCCACGAGTCCTCGTTATGATTTTTGCATGTGTTGCGTGTGTGTGTGCGTGTTTCACGCTAAGAGCAAAGTTTGCGGTCATTTGTTGCAACAGTGTGACATTTACAACAGTCAGCAAGCGAGCGAACGAGAGCGATGCCTCCACGGGCTACCTAAACTGCTTCCAAATGGAGCAAAATAAACTCGGGCTGATGAAAGCCGGTGTCAATTGGAGGAGAGCTCCATGTAATAAAACGTGTCATCTGCTTTTATTTCACAGCCGCCACGCACGCAGAAACAAAAGCGTCTGATATCGCGACGACGACGCCACGGGGATGAGAGAGTGCGAGGACGTTGTTGATATTGACGTGACCGCCGTTGCCTCTAGAAAGCGCACAAATCGGGTTTACCCAAAATGCAATTGTGGAACATATGAGGACATATGAGGCTGTGTGTGCGTGTGATTATTGTTGTTACCCGACAAACAACTATGCGAGTGTGTGCATGTGTGTGTGTGTGTGTGGAATGCAACAGCACAACTGAGACTGATCCTTTGAGAGAAACACAGTTTTATTGATCCAGTCTGGCTTCCGACAGGACCTCTGACGATTTACGCCGTTGCTCAAAATTCAATAAAAACTTTCTTGTGGTGTCGGTTTTTTGTAACATCGCGGTGGTGCGCCGGCTTGCTTTGTCGCACATTTTGCAAAAGTGAGCACAACACCTTGCTCTGGTTCACAGTCGTTTTTTTTTTTTTTTTTAAGCCGAAATACCTCACAATAATACAGATGATTTTTTTTTTTTTTGCCACTAAATCCGTCAAATATGTTTCTGCATAACCTTAACCTCTGCCAAACAAAATCATACTTTATTTCTTTCTATCTTTTATGTCTGAGTGACAAAGAACTTAACAGTAGCATTTCTGAACTATGAAAAATAGCCAACATTATAGCATGAAAGGAAGAAAAAGAAAAGATTTCTTCGTTTTTCCAGATGAAGTACGGCACGCGCAAAAAAAACAAGTTGTCCACCTTCCCCCCGCCTCGACTCCCCGCTACTCCCCCCTCGCCTTTGCATCGGTGGCTCTCAGGTGCAACTCGCTACTGCGGAAGAGGTCAGCGGGAAAGCGTCGCGCCAGAGTGTCTTTCCGGAGGGAGATTAGCGGCGGGACGGCGGGGGAGCTGCGACTTATCCCCGCGGCTCACCGGCTAGAGAGCTGGAATTGAATCCCTCTCACTGAAGGCCAGCGTGACATTGAGTTGGGAATTCATCGCCGTTTTCCGCCTCCTTTCTAGTCTTGCGACATGCTTGCGCTCAAAACGCGACTCAAATTAGCCACTTGGAAGTGATAAGGTGACAATTAAAGACGCCATTATTGATGATTACCGTATTGGCCCGAATATAAGACGGTGTTTTTTGCACTGAAATAAGACTGAAAAAGTGGGGGTCGTCTTATATTCGAGGTCTAGACGTTATACCCATTCACGACGCTAGATGGCGCCAGATATCAATGAAGCAAATGCTGAACGTGACTCCCCAGGCCAAAACGAACCCCTGTCACGAAGAATAAAAATAAAAATAGCGGTAGCATGAAGAAGTAAAATAAAAAATAGGGGTAAGAAAGAAAATAGAAGAAAATAATAGAAGAGAGAACAGAAAATGGAGAAACGTAGCGACAATCTGGAGAAAAGTGGCCTGGTTAACCGGCAGCTGAGGAGAAGTTATGGTGTAAACTTCAAGATGGTTTTTCTCTCAAATATATTGTTATAATCTTTTGTTTCAGCTGTACTGTAATTATTTTCTGTATAAAAATTAATTTGGTGTTCAAAAAGTCTTTTTTCAAACTTGAGCCTTGAAAAAGTGGGGGTCGTCTTATAATCAGGGCCGTCTTATATTTGGGCCAATACGGTATGTTGATGGCGGCGTTCAACGTGACGTTGTGTCCAATGTGCTTGAGTTATTGTGCAAATTCACACTTAAGCATTTAATACCAATAGGAAGTGCAGTATTCAACTGCGCGAGTCAAACAAGTTATATTCTTATCACTTATGTACCATATTTAAAATATATTGAATTATTATGCACATCTAATTTACAATATTCAATATTAATTGACGGAGCAGCTCGGTGGGCGAGTGGTTAGCGCGTCAACCTCACAGTGCAGCGGTTGTGGGTTCGATCCCAGCTCTGGCCTTCCTGTGTGGCGTTTGCATGTTCTCCCTGTGCTTGCGTGGGTTTTCTCCGGGTACTCCCGTTTCCTCCCACATTCCAAAAACATGCATGGCAGGTTGATTGAACACTCAAAATTGTCCCTAAATTGCTGGGATAGGCTCCAGGTGAGCCGTGATTGGTCGTTACCTGAGCAACTGTGATGTCATTTTCAGTTGACAGAATGTCGGCAGTAGTTTCATATTTATTGCACCTGTAACATATAATAGAAGTGTATGGAATCTATACACTTCGAAGTGTGCGAACAATGACGAAATGCAGCCACCATCAGCTCATGGCATCTGCTTGCGTTTACCTGGCAAGCCTCTTTGCCGCTTCTTTTCAGCGAGTGTCGAAGCAAAGCTTCATTGGGCGTGATTGGCCTCTGGTTGGGATCAATACATGTCTATTGACTGTGGCGAAATGCAATCAGTCTGGACTAGCAGCAGAGGAGCAAGGCGTCCAACGTTAACAAAAAAAAAAAAAAGAACAAGAAGAAGAAAAGGTCTCCACCCAGAGGAACAAACAAGGAAGTGAACTCAGCCTTCACCTCACTTCCTGCCAAGTGGCCGCTGCCATGCTGTTGGAGTGTTTTTCTTTGTTTTCCCCCCACTCAGTCAGCAGACGCAAAACGTTTACAGTGGAAACAATATGGTGGGTTGGTCTTCACTCGCCAGAAACATGCACACTCGGCATTTCCTTCTTTCCCCCCCGACGTCCTTTAGAATCCGTGCACCCATTATATTATCAAAGTAAAAAAAAAAAAAAAAATCCCGTTTACATCCAATAAATGCATACGTTCGACTGTTTCCCCGCATTACTTACAATTTTCCACATTTTTACCATTCAAATAAACCCACCGAGACTATTTATCTCAAACAAAATAAATCAAAGCTGCATGCAGCGATGAAATGGGCTCTTGCCCTCTTTTTTATTTTCTTTTTAAATGGTGAAGCCTCCAAATGATCGAGCCGGGCCCCAAACCAAAATGGCCACCTTCCTGCTCAATTTCAGTACAAAGGGACAAAGGGACTTTTGTGTGCATCCTGTTCCGACATATCACCTCAATTTGGTGTCGATCTGTGAAACTGGTGTCAGGGGATAATTTTCTTTTCAAAGAATCCTTGTATTGATTAGAACGTAACATTTGCCAATAACATGCTTCATCAGTCCCAACAGGTGTGTCCCCCCCCACCCCCCAAAAAAAAGCATCACAACCATGTCAGCAATTACGCTTACAAGTGATCAATATTTGCATTGAGCTCACACTTGACAACAACGAAAACGAAAACCTTTATTAGTCTCACAATGGAGAAATTCCCAATTCACAGCTTGCATTCGGATATCAATTCATACATGAGCTACAACAACAACGGTTTCTATTCCGCTATTTTCATAAACCTCAAGAGATTCTGTAATTACCAACAATGTTGTGCTCCTCGAAAATAATCAATTCATACATCAATGATTAAAAAAATAAAATAAAAAATTCTTTCCCTTGCCAGCAAAGGATGAGTAACCATAGCTCGGACGTGTTGTCACTGGTAGGGGAAAGTGTTTAGAGAGCAGCGGCGTAAAACTAATTAAAAGACATCGAGTCTAATTTGTTTTATCGGCCAAAAAGCCACAAGTAGATGAATTTAAGCGCTAAATGCTTGTGACATTGATGGCGGCCTCGCTAAGGAACCTCATCGCACCGCAGAAAGAGCGCGACAGGAAAGTACTGATCATCAGGAATCAAAAAAAGAAAAAGTTGTTGATTGTATTCATACTTTTAAAATCAAAAATTGTCTGAAAAATCAAGGATTTTTTGGGGGGGGGGGCGGGGGCCTGCGTATGATGTATATGACCGCAAAGGGCTGGAGTATCAAACGTGCTGAAATTTGGATCAGATCATTGATTGATTTTAGAGCATAAAGAGCTAGTATCAGTGGTATCGATCGATGTCATTATCGATCTGCACATTGCGAGTGGTTGTGGTCGAAACCTACTGTGGTGGCTAACAAGCTAACATAGCTCTACTAGCACTCTTACCAAACTTCCAAGTCACGGAAACCGTAGTGCCCTGTTTTTCAGTTTTGTATTTTTCATCTGATACATTTAGATTTTTTTTTTTGGTAGGAGTGGGCTAGATTTTAAAACAAATAAAAGAATAAGTCACTTTCACTTTTTGATTGCTAATAACTAGCTATTAGCAAGATACTTTATTCAACCACGAGGGAAACAATTCACTGTTCCGTTTCCAAAATCAAACATCTTGTCCTAGCAAGCGTGCAAGTCTTTTTTTTTTTTAAAATTCTGCATTCAATTTTCAAAGCCTTACCGTCCTTGCCGATGAGAAAGTCCAGGTAACGGTAGGTGTAAGCCACGCCCACTTTGGTCTCCACCTGAGGTCTCTTCAGCGTGGAGTAAATCTTGCCCGGTGACTTCTCCTCCGCGGTAGGCTTCATCTTACGCAGTCCGCAGCCCATGACGTCACTTAGAGGACCGCCAAAACTGAAGGACAGATAAACACATTTTCACTTTTCAACTACACCAAAACATGCCGTTTTTTTAGTATACTTTTACTTTTTTGGAGGTTTTTTTTTTTTGGGATGTCCTCATTTGATGCCACAATGACGCAAAGGGTATTTGCTTAGTTCATAACGTCACACTTCACGATCATGTCAAAAATCAATTGATAGAAAATCACATCAAGACATGTATTAAAGAAAAGTCCTTAAAAATGGGCTTTTCACATCTGGGTTTTTTTTTTTTTTTTTTTGGTCAGTGTGTTTCAGTTTCAGAGTTTCCCCCCTTTGTTGTTTTCCGAAGCCAACCTCTTGACAGACTAAACCGTTGTTAGGCTTTGGGGAGGGTGCAAGTCGGAGAGGAACCCCCCCCCCCAGAAACATCCTAGTAAATGATGAGCCGGCAGATTAGTGAGCTTTCCTTTAAAATCAACAATACGCATTCTTTCGATTTTGCGCGGTGCATTTTTACAAATGTTTTGCCTGTTTAATTACTTTGTTTTTCTGATATGAATAAAAATGAGATTGGACTGGAATGCAACATTTTAATAATAGAACAATGCGCCAGCTTTGTCATACTTTTCCCTTTGATTGTGTAAGTATTGTTAAACTTTGGAAGCGAGCAAGCTCATTAATTTTAATATCAAGTTCAAAGACGTGGAGGCAAACCTATGAATAGAGAAAGCACATTAAAACAACATTAACACAGCGCCGTTACGACGGCACCCCAACGTGCTTTTGTCAAATTCGGCAACATAATCAGTGTGACATGCTATTGGGGCGGTAAGACTGAACAGTACCCGAACGATAGACACGCATCAAGCATTAGAAACGTGTCGCAAATGTAGCAATCGCAACATGAGTTTGAAAGGCAGGAGGAAAAAAAAGAAAGAAGTACAAGCTGGATAAGCCTCTCCAAATAAATAAATAAAGGGGAATAAATACGGTTGATTTCTCACGCCTTGGCGCTTCCTTGTTCCCGTCAGAGAACCAAATGAAATGCAAACTAGCATGAAGGAGAAGGAGGCAAAGTCACAGCATATCCCAAACACCAAATTGCTGCTTCATGTAAGGAATGAAAGGACAAATATAGTGAATAATAAATAAATAAATAAATAAATAAATAAATAAATAGATAGATAGATAGATAAATAAATAATTAATATGGATGTATGGGGGCGGCCCGGTGGGCCAGTGGTTAGCGCGTCGACCTCACAGTGCAGAGGTCGTGGGTTCGATCCTGGCTGCGGCCTTGCTGTGTGGAGTTTGCATGTGCTCCCCGGGCCTGCGTGGGTTTTTTCCGGGTACTCTGGTTTCCGCCCACTTTTCGAAAACATGCATGGCAGGCTTATTGAACACTCGAAATTGTCCCTAGGTATGATTGTGAGCGTGGATGGTTGTTCATCTGTGTGTGCCCTGCGATTGGCTGGCAACCGGGACAGCTGGGATAGGCTGCAGTAACCCTTGTGACCCTTGTGAGGATGAAGCAGATCGGAAAAATGGATGGATGGATGCATGGGCAGAGCAGCAATGCCTACAAACAGAGCATATAACAATAACCGCAAGGAAAAAAATGATTTGCGCTCTTTTGGAGACCTTCTCTGCCTCTTCTTCTTGCTGTTAATTATGCTGCATGTGCTGCAGTAGACCTCAGTGCTGCTCGGTATATTCTGCCCCAACCTCGTAGTACCATGAAGGCGCGCAACTTTAAATTCAGACTTTCCTGTATACTGTCAACCCTGTAAAAAAGAATCACCTCAAAATCTGGAATGTCGATTGGATTCACTGTACAGGATTTGGTTTTCTCAGCCCTTCTGAAGGAACAAACAACTATTATGTTTGTTCTCAATAACATAGAGGGGATGGATGGATGATTGCTTGAATACATAAATAAATGCTAAACGGATGACAGCAGATGCTAGGCCTTATCTTTTCTCTTCCAAATCAAGTATGGGTCTATTTAGGGAACGTCACATGGCTTTTCCAGGACACAATGAAAAGACAAGACAGGAAGTGCGGGGGACTTGGAGATTGTGAGCTCGGGGGTTTGGACTGCAGGAAGTGTGCACAGTTGGTGGGCGCTAGCGGGACAAAAAGAGGAAATGAGCAGACGGCGGCTTCGCTAATGAGGTGAGCTGCAAGAATGGGGAAAGGTGAAACTCAATCAAGGGAAAAAACGGAGAACGTGGGACGCGGGAGCGTGAAATGAAGACGCGGAGGAACGGCAAACAAAAGCAGTCAAGGGAGAAGATGCCGCCGATTGCTTCAAGAGCTTCAGCGCGCATCAGAGTCGTGCGGGTAAACAGGAAGTCTTGTGGCAATCGAAACGCATGACGAGATTAGCCGCGCTCGCGACTCATCTCGCAACGACCTGCAAAAAGCTCCAACATGTCATCGCAGCGTTGAGTGAGTGCGTGCAAATCCAGTTTCGGTTTTAGCGGTGTCCTCATACGTGCTTCACAATGAATCAAATTCAAATTGATATCTCAGTGTAGTAGAAAGCAATTTTAAAATGGCAAAGGCTGCAATTAGGTCAGTAGATTTAATTACCGGTAGGCTTTAATTCATACATCCCCTTGACGTCCATATGCATCAAACCCCTTCCGCTCCGAACGCAGCCAAAAATGGGGATTGTCGTCCTCCACTGCCGTTTGATGCATTACCATCAGATATCTATGAACCTTTTGCAAGCATTCGTTTCGTTGCTTTCTGGTTTGGAATCAGATCCTTGCTTGGACTGCTAAACTCGACTCGTGCTATGCCGACATTTTTGGACCCTGAACTGACAAAATTAAATAAAGTATGTATTGTCTTGTTGTGTACTTGTATTGAGGTAGTAGGAGGTAGAGTACCTCTGACAAATATTTTTGAAGATAGTGGACAAATTGGATTTGATGTTAATTGGCGACCTTTGGCCAGAAGGTCTTTATCCTTGTCACGTTGTGTGGTGGTGGACCCCAAAAAGCAGGCAGGAGGGAGGAGCAGGTCGTACTTGAAGAATTGTATTGATCAAAACACAGAAAACTAAATCCAAAACAAAGTCCTAAAAACGAAACAAATCCAAAGTATCAAACAAAACCCCGGCTGTAGCTAAAAACTAACAGTCACCAAAATATGATTGAGAACATGACCGACAAACATGACAGTTCCAACAAACAAACAATGACCCGACAATGAGTGGTCGGGCAGGAGTCCTTTAATACAACTAATTACATAATGACCAACAGGTGTGCAGCTGCAGGAGGAGCCCTGCAGTGCCACCTGTTGGTCACAAACAGAATTATGACAATCCTGGCCGCAAATAAATACGATGCTGTATCGAGACGGCTTTCTTTCAACACTCGCATGCATTTTCTTTTGATACTGCCACTGTTGTTAATATCTGTACATGTTGAGTTTGCCACGGTGCCAGAATGGTTAGCCCGTCCGCCTCACAGTGCAGAGGTGCGGGGTTCCATTCCGGCTCCGGCCTTCCTGTGTGGAGTTTGTATGGTTTCCCCCGTGCCTGCGTGGGTTTTCTCCGGGTGCTCTGGTTTCGTCCCACATTCCAAAACAAGCGTGGTATGATTGATTGAATGCTCTAAATTGTCGCAAGGTGCGATTGTGAGCGCGAATGGTTGTTCGTCTCTGTGTGGCAACTGGTTCAGGGTGTCCCCCGCCTACTGCCCGAAGACAGCTGGGATAGGCTCCAGCACGCCTGCGACTCTTGTGAGGATAAACTGATTGATGTTTACGCCACACTTGCAGAATTTTATGAAGTTGTCATACTGAAAGCTTCAAAGGCTAATCTATAAAACCAAACCATTTGAATACAATAAATTGGATATTGTTTCTTGTAATACAGATTAATTTATCGGTTCTGTTTGTTAAAAAATACAATAAAATAGGAAGAGAACCTTGAGGAAAGAATCACATATTAAATCACAATCGCATATTGGTGGGGAAGGCGGTGGGGGCACATTTGCAATTAGCAATTTTCAAAATATTTCAAACCTCACCCCACTGAGGCTATTCATGAAGGGTCATACGGAAAAGTGGAAGATGAAGATGAAGCAACTCGTAAATTTCGATGGCTGACATACGCCACCAAATTCAGGAGGCGAGCAAGCGGTACAATGCGGACCCCGGCCAGG
>CAAKHF010012389.1:8055-25192 GCA_901007745.1 Hippocampus kuda
GGGGGGGGGGGGGGGGGGGGGGATTTGCCAATAGAAGCTTCACGTTACCTATTAAATTGTGCCATGTTGACAGGTGACACGGGCTTGGAACGATGGCAGCGAAAAGCACGAGGCGTGTTCTTGTCTCTTTGTGCGTGATGGGGTACATTTGGCACACACGGTCTCAGTGCGACTCCCAGTTCAACCTGAACGGAGATTATTTGATCGGCGGACTCTTTGACATTCACACGAGTAGCTCAGTCAGCCACGACAGGCCGGAAGCCATTCGCTGCTCCAGGTGAGTCGCCAAACATTTGGCGGGCAGTTGAAACCAACGGTCTCCGCCATCATTTCATACAACATGTCATGAATGGCGACATCAAGATTTACTCTGCAAACGTGTCTTAATCCGCTTCTTCTTGCAGTCAAGAGTTCAGTCTGTCAAGTTATCGGCGGTTCCAGCTGATGAGATTTTCCGTGGAGCAGATCAATAACTCGAGCCGACTGCTGCCCAACGTTTCCCTGGGCTACAAGATATTTGACCACTGCTCCATTTCGAAGAATTTCCCCGGTATTTTTGACCTGATTTCAGCCAATGGCTTGATCCGCCCCTGGAGTGAAGACCACCTGCATCTGTCGACGGCCTCCAACGTCGTCGGCGTGGTGGGTCCTTTTACCAGCACCGACACGCTGACGGTGGCGCCACTCTTCATGATGGATCTCATTCCGCTGGTGACTCTACAACTACTCAAATAATTTACACACACTGTCTATTATAGTGAGGAAGTGCGCACTGAGGCAAATGTACGTACTTTGATCCTTCCAGATACATTTAGAAGTCAAATCATGATTGGCAGGCACATGACAAAAAGCATGTACTGATTTGAGCTTTTACTTCAGTTACCTGAAACGGAGGGTAAACAATTTTAGCCTTATTTTTCCGATACCTGTATATCAGTTTGGCACAATCTCGACCAGACCCGCTTTTTCCACAAATTGTGATTTTTCAGTTATTTTCTCTCATCCAAATGAAAATGCAGTTGAATTCAACTAAATTCAGTGAATGCTGAGAAATGGGGGGGGGGGAAAAAAAGTCTCTCATGCTACCGTCCCTGGCAAAAAAATAAAATAAAACTATGGACTCACCAATCTCAAGGGATGTTCATTCAGTTGTTGAAATTTGGAAAACAAAGCTGATTATAGACATGGCGCTGCTAAAGTAATTATAAATGGTAACTTTCTGACATTAAGGAATAGTAAAATGATACTGAGTGATTTCTGAACTGAAATAGAATAAAGGAAGTGTAGAGTGACTTTCGGGACCGGCTGTCAATACAGAGTTTGTTTTCAGAATTGTTTTGGATGCTTGGAGCTCAGCTTTTGCACCATCAATAGAATTTTAAAAAAAATAGAATAGTTGTTGAGATAGAACAGCGATCTTTAGTAGGCCATTTAACGAAGTGTAGGACGACTGCAGTTCATCACTAGCTTAAGTCACGTCCGTGTGCTCATTTTTTGTTGACCGAAAACTGACGAGTCCTCCGTCACTCCTTCAACAGGTCAGCTACGGAGCCGCCAGCTCGGACTTCTCAGAAAAAGCCAAATATTCCTCGTTCCTGCGCACCGTGCATTCCAACAAAGACAGCGTCAAAGTGATCGTCGCCATCTTGCAGCACTTCCGCTGGGAGTGGGTGGCCTTCCTCAACAGCAACGACGCTTACGGCAACGACGGCCTGGCACTCTTCAGGAAGATCATTCGTGATACGGACATTTGTCTGGCCTTCGCCATGTATCTCCAACCAAATTCAAATTACTCCGAAATGTTCCAGCACGTCGAAGCCCAGAGGATCAAAACCATTGTGGTTTTTGCGCCCAAACTGCTTGCCGAGGCGCTCGTCGAGTCAGCGACACGTCTGGGCGTCACGGGCAAGGTGTGGCTCGCGGTCGACACCTGGTCCCTAAGCGAGAAGCTCCCCAAGATCAAAGGCATCCAAAAAATCGGGACGGTGCTGGGAGTGTCTCAGCCCGTGTTGACGATACCCGGTTTCACGGAATTCCTCCTCGCTACCCAAAGCAAAGATCCTTGTCCCGATGCGGAGGAGCTTCCGTTTTGCAATCAGATTTGCAACTGCTCGACTCTGAGTACGCGGGATATCATCTCGATGGACCCGTCCTACTCTTTTTCTGTTTATTCGGCCGTGTACGCCATTGCGCACGCCTTACACAACGTCTTACGATGTGAGGAGCGCACGTGTCAGGGGAATATTTCAGTTTCCCCCCACAAGGTGAGCGGCTTTTTAGTCAAACCGTTTGAAATGTTCACATTCATATTTCTCGGTTAATCTTCCTTATGTCATTTTTTTTCAAGTGGGTGTTTCTTCTTTGATATTATAACATTCTAGTCCAAACTTACTGCACATATCAGGAAAAAAAAGGCGACTGTAAGATGCTTTCATGGTAATCAAATTGCATTCTGATGGAATTAGGAGTCAGCAATGTATTAAGATCCTTTGGAAATGTTACAACTTTACTTTTATTTTGCTATTTGTGATATAAGTAAACTCTTATTTAGAATGAAATGCACACGCTCTTCCCTCGTTTAGGTTCTGGTGGAGCTGAAGAAGTCAAACTTCATGTTGCTGAACCAGCACATTCAATTTGATGAGAACGGGGACCCCAATTTCGGCTCTTATTCCATCGTTTTCTGGAACAAGAGCGGCGATATAGAGGAGATTGGATTCTATGAATTTCAGTCCTCAGTCAGCTTTGTCATCGACGAGACGAAAATTCGCTGGCATGGGAACTGGAAGGTAGCTGAGAGGGCCACGGGCTCAAATCGGCCCAGCCTCCAAACAAGAATCGCGGAATCCGACAAATTGTCTTATGTTTGTGTTTATGCTGCGCAGGTGCCAACGTCACAGTGCTCTCACAAATGTCCTGTTGGATTTGCAAAGAAGCAAGACGGAATTCACAAGTGCTGCTTCACCTGTGAGGAATGTCCAAATGGAACCTATATCAACATCACCGGTAAGTCGGTCTCGACAGAGCAACGGGTCAGTTGATGTTTTAAAGTACCCTAAAAGGCGCTCCGAAAACCATCCCATGTTATCAAAAGCCGACATTACGCCTTATAGTCCGATGCGCTTCACATATGGATCAATATTCTGATTTCTTGGGCATAGTATTTTTTAAATGTTCTGTGAAGCCCTTTGTTACAGCCGCAGTGGTTGTGAAGCGCAATAAAATAAAGCTGTGTTGGATTGTATTGTAGTCCATTTAGCATAGCTCCATCTAGTGGACGCATAACGCAACCTCAGCCACTATTGTAGCTTCTACTCTACGCACTTTATAATCCGGTGCGCCCTATATATGAAAACAGTTTTAAAATGGGAGATTCATTGAAGGTGCGCCTTATACTCCGAAGCGCCTTGTAGTGCGGAAAATACGGTACACTCGCACGGGATCTTGAGTGACACCTGAACTCTTCTAAGTGGGGCCAATTACATGATCAGCGTGTCTGCTTTTCCAAAGATAACAGACATCATCGTTGTTGGCTATTCCATACATTTCCTTCGATATATATTTTTCCCTCATAATATTGTTTTGTTGCGATGCAGCTGTCTTACAATTGGCATAATAATAAAAATTGAACCTACCTAATTGGCTGGAAGACATTACAGGGCTCTATTAGTGGGTGGATTTTTTTTAACATTGCTAACCATCATAAAATGTAAAAAATAATAATAATAAGCCACTGCAGCGATACGTGAAAACTCATTAGCATTTTTATATTCATCACACATTAGCTACATGATGATAATTGAGGCTTAGCGGGACGTTTGGTGACGCAGGCACCCCCGGCAGCCTCGGTTTCCATTACACATTTCCAAAAATTGCAACATCAAACTGTCTCAAGCGTGTTCACGTTGGAGAGGGGGTGTGGCTTTGAGCACAGATGGGAGCTTGAAAGCCTCATTTGAAACCCGATTCCCATGTTGGAAGCTTAACGTCAAGTCGCCCAACCTTTGTCAAGCTAATGCTAAAGATGCCGACTCACAAAGTACCTGCCTGCTTTTGTGTACGCCACAGAGGACGCGTACACTTGCGTGGACTGTAAGGAGACGGAGTGGTCGTCCGAAGCCAGCACAGCTTGCAGCCTGCGAAAGGTGGAGTACGTCTCATTCAAGGACAGCGCCGCCGTGTTAATCATTGCGGCAACCTTGCTCTTGCTGGGCCTGGCACTCGCCATGTGCGCCGTCTTTGCCCTCAACTACAACACGCCGGTGGTCAGGTCCGCCGGCGGCCACATGTGCTTCCTCATTTTGGGCTGCCTCAGTCTGAGCAGCCTGAGTATCGTCTTTTTTTTCGGCAAGCCCTCCGTTTTCTCCTGCGTCTTGAGCTTTGTGCCCTTTTCCTTGCTTTTCTCGATGTGCCTGGCCTGTTTCGTGGTGCGCTCGTTCCAGATTGTATGCATTTTCAAAATGGCCGCCAAGTTCCCCCAACTACACAGATGGTGGATGAAATATCACGGTCAGTGGCTGGTCGTCGCGGGGACGTTTGTCACGCAGTGCGTCGTGACTTCCATAAGCTTTTGGATCGCCACCCCCAAGCCGTCCAATGAGACAACATGGTCTCCTGACAAAGTCATTCTGGGCTGTGAAATCAGTGCCAAGGCGGCCACGGGTCCGACAGTTTTGCTCGTGTGTTTGAGCACCCTCTGCTTCATTTTCTCCTACATGGGGAAGGACCTCCCCAAAAATTACAACGAGGCCAAAGCCATCACCTTCTGCTTGCTCCTGCTGATCCTCACCTGGATCGTCTTTGTGACCATTTGTTTGCTTTACAGGGGCAAGTTTGTCCAAAGCCTGAATGCTCTGGCGGTGCTCTCCAGCCTCTACTCTTTCCTCTTGTGGTATTTCCTCCCAAAATGTTACATCATTATCTTTCAACCCCACAAAAACACACCGCAGTACTTCCAAGGCCTAATCCAGAATTACACCAAAACAATTAGCCAGTAGTAGCCTGCAGTGATTGACACTCTCACAAAAAAAAAAAAACCTAATTCTTCATTTGAAACTATTACAATAGGTCAATTTTGCACATTCCTTTTTTTCTCCCAATAGTTTTTTTTTTTTTTCAGATTTTGGATTTGGGGGTTTATTTCACCGTCCACACCCCCCCCCTCCTCCATTTGTAATTTAAGTCCTTGAATGTTTGTCATAGTTTTTTGAAGAATTACTTGGGGGGGGGGGTGTAAGTAAATAAATGGATCAATTTAAAGTTGTCCAGTTGCCACCAGAGGCCACTCTTCTCCTTTCTCAACGAGTGGAAGGACGCGCAGGTGCCTCGGTCCGTCCAATAATAATAATAACACTGCCAGTTAGTTAAAAGTCACAAAACCAGGGAGTTAAAGTTGAAAAAAAAAACATTCGACAAAGATAAAAGCACTATCACTGAAGAAAAGAGGATCATGAAAGGGAAATCTGAAGACTGACATTGGAAAACAAGAATACCAAAATTTTGCAATTTAAAGCTTGCTTTTTTTTTAACGTCAATTTTATATTTCACTGGTGTCTTTTTCAATGTGAATTAGTTCCCAATAATTATTTTTCTACACTGCCAATAATAGTTTCCAATGCCATAATAATAATATCAACACTAGATGACACTTCCCGCAATTTTGAAGAAAATGGCTGTCCGGACAAGGGTTCGAATCCTTACACCACCCTTCTTGTGTGGGATTAGCTTGCCTGCGTTCTCCCCGTGCCTGCGTAGATTTTCTCCAGTTACAGCCCCGTTTGTGGCAGTTTGTGCCACGCGATTGGCAGACGACCCCTTCAGGCTGGATATGCCGCCCCTTGCTCAATGACAGCTGCGGGGCACCAGCACGCCCGCGACCCACGTTGGGAATAACTCTCCAGCGTGTGGAGAATGCATGCATTTCAACGGTTACTTATATAAGAGCCAGGCACAAATATTAGGTCTGTTCCTCAGGGGTCTAAAGTTGTGATATAAACCAAAGCGAGAGGGAATTTATGATGCGAATGTTAAATTCAGGAAAAAGTATTACCTGCCAAAACATTAGCCATTAGCCATACATGCGCATTCTTTTGCAGTCCAGAATCGAGAAAAAAATGAAACGTTTCCTTTTGCTACACAGTACTTGTGTTAGTTGAGGGGCTCGTTGTTTTTGAATGTGTGGCTCTACTTTACGAAATGGCAAAAGGAGAGCTGGATTCCGTTTGAACGCAGCTTTATTCAAAGAACATGGGCCCGCAGGACGATCGAAAACGTTACTCTTCTCGGCAACGGAAACACTTCCTGCTTTCCCTCACTTCAACAGCCAATCAGAAGGTCGCATCATAAATACATGTCTCAGCAATTATTAAACACAACGGAATCACTTCCTGCTTTCCCTTACTTCAACAGCCAATCAGAAGATAGCAAAATAAAAACATGTCGAAGCAATCATTAAACAACAATGTAATTTAGGTCATCTTAACATGAAATAATATGATGCCCAAACATAAAATTATAATAATTAATAACATATCATAAGCTTACATTTGTGATACTAGCCGCTGAAATATTTTTCTTTCCTCAAAACTGTCCCATCCATCCATTTTTCATCCGTGTGTATCCTTAGATCAAGTGTGAACTTGTAATCCACAATAAAATATACTAAAATGACACACCAGGCCCCGAATGACTTGAAAGTGTAGCGAGAGCACCCATGGGGAGCGGAAAGACTTTTCCCGAGGGGGGGTAAGTGATCATTTCCCGGCGCTCAATTGGCATTTTGTTGCGGCTATTCGCTGCTACTGGACGGGGAGGATGAACCGTGAAATTAGGGAACGAATTGCTAAATAGTGCCACTTGACATGGCATATGGCGCCGTGGGGGGGGAGCAGCTCAATGCTGACACCAACAAATTGACGATTTCATACCGATTTCCCACGCACACGTTGCTTAACTCAGCGGCCACGATTTGGTGGCTTGGCCTAAAAATTACAGAGCACACTTGGGGTTCATAGAAGAAGAAAAAAACATTGATATTAAAACAAACTTGATCAGAATTTCGATCATGTGGAATTCATGGGCCTGTCACAGGTGTTACGTTTTTCATACAATTCTAATTATATGATCACAATATTGGATTTATTGTCGTTTACAAGACTTGACACATGAAAACATTTTTTTCTCATTAATGTTCTGCCAGTTACGTATTTGTGAACTATTGTTGGGTGACACTCGAACAGGTTTGATCCTCTTCTGGTTTATTCATGTCATGTTTTAACCTGTAATCATATTCTATATTTATAAGTGAAAATATATTTTCTCTGTAGGTCACGGTATTGTTTTTACAATTCACCCTTGCAGTAGTTTGGCCATTTTATCTATTTGTCGATGTTGTTGAGGTGGATTGTAAAACATGTTTGCTCCCAGTCAACCTTATTTTATTCTCAACAAAATGTGTTTTGTTTTTGTTCTTGTTTTAAATTTGCGGTAATATTGCTGTCGTTGCAATCTTTTCGTGTTTCGTTTGATATTTGGAAGACTTTATGATATTCGCTGACTCTTATTATATGCTTAACTCTCACTTTTGTATATGCATGTGTCTTTTATTTATGTGCACGTAAAAAGCAAAACAATATCAGAAAATAATCTGTAACATTGGAAGAAATTGGTGAGGTCTGAAAACTAATATGGGTTAATAAAAAAATATGTCACACCTCATGCATCCGTGATCATGTTCATATTCAGTATACAAACAAAAAAAACTAAATAAATGAATAAAAATAAACATGGTACATTCAGGACACAAAAGAAAAGAAATTGTAGGAATATCAATATAAATTAAAATATGAGGTGATTCGTATAGGGCGCCCAGTGCTGCAACATTTTTTTTTTTCCCTGTCCGCATTGCACATATTGTTCGTGATTGGGCATTTTACTCAAGACGCAGGACACATTTGTGTGTGCCACAACTTGGATAAGGAGCGAGGAAAATCGCAGGAACGCCCCTTTGTCTTTTCAGTTTCAATTTTCCACTTTGGATTGATAAAAGGGGGAAACCCTGGGAAATCCTTGGCTGGCAACTGGTCCCGAAACTAAACAATAAGACGCTTGAGGTCGAGACCATGGGGGATTTGTGTGGAGAAAAAGAAAAAAAAAAGATTCCTAAATTCAAGACCGATCCCAAGGGATGCTCATCTGAGTGTCGATGGATGGGCGATTTGGATGTGCTGTACGTCTCTTTAAAGCAATCACGTCATGTTTCTGAGCTTTTTTTTTTGTCTGCGAGTTATCGTTTAAAAATAACTGGAGGGGTTTGGTTGACAGAAAAGCTCATTATAGTCATAGATCCAACAAATTGAACATAATAAGCGAGTTAAATACGACTCCTATTTCACCACGTGTGACAGCAAGTTGCTTGTACATGCGAGTGTCTTTATTTTTCCTTTTGCGCGTGCAGATTCCGTCCCACGCAGGAAGCGTTGTTTGGCGAAGACAGCAAAGAGCCGCATGCTGCTTTCTTTTTATTCAAATACCGCTCAAGTGTGTTCCAAGTAAATGGCAGATGTTTTGCAATTCAAGGCGCATCAATAGCCATGCGCTTTAGTGCTGAACAATGGCAGCCCATCACTCCACACCCTCTCCTTTTTTTTCCTCCCTCTTGTCTTTCACTCGAGGCGCGCACAAAGGCTTCATCCTCCAGCGAGTTATAAAGTTACTTGGCAGTCAGTTCATTTAAGGGCCTTGAGAGAACCTTAAGCGATGTTAATGTGCACCTCTGCTCCTTTCATGCGCTCACCCCTGCACACACGGGCCAACAGTAGCCATTGTGCGCCCAAAGCAAAGGAAGAACCTTTTAAATAACCCAAGGGGCAGTCCATAGAAATTCATGGTTCCCCTTCCTGTTTGATCTTTGATCAGAGCTGCTGTCGCGTGGCCTTTCCCCAAATCCCTTCTCTATATTTATAATATATTGTATATATATATTTTTTTTTTAACTCCACTGCATGCACCTGTTGGTGTCTACCTGCTCCGTTTTGTGCACTTGTTGCTCACCACAAAAGCCCTTTGGTCACACCAGCGCAGACACAAGTGCACCTGATAAGAAGGCGGCAAATCGATTTGCTCCGCTCTCGCTGTGCCAAATCGTGGGCCAGCCCTCGTCTGCGTGTTTTAAGACACACAGGCCGCATCTATGCGGGAAGCTCCGTCGACGCGCGCAAGCATGAGAAGAAAAGAAAGAGCAGACCGTGAAATCGTCGTGACAATGGATTCACTGTGGACAGACACATGGTGCTAGTGTACCCGATGGATGGATGGATGGATGGATGGATGGATGGATGGATGGATGGATGGATGGATGGATGGATGGATGGATGGATGGATGACAAAATTGTGGCAAGGATCTTGCGAGTAACTTGTTGCGATCCTTGACTAAAAGGGATTTAAGTATAGTAAATCAAAATTGAGACTCTACTACATCACTTGTAAGTACGGTGGTACCTCTTCTTACGAAATTAATGTATTCTGGAAGAAATTACTTTACGAGAAATTTTGTAAATAGAGACGCGTTTTCCATGGAAAACCTCTAATCCGTTCCAAGACCCCTGCCCCCCCCCAAAAAAAAAAAAACAAAACAAAAATCAGACGTAAATGTTTTCTCAAGCATAAAGATGCATCAAAATATGTAACAAATACATGTTACACTTGGATTATCGCACTATAAATGACAGTTGTGCATCACGTAAAAAAGATTAAAGTAAATAATAAAAATGGTGGTCATTTAACTTTTAACCGCATCCTCATCGTTTTTTTGCCCTCTTTAGTTCATGTTCTCTTTCAGAAGTGGTTTTTGCCTGGCGTTTTGTAAAGAACTGATCCAAGGACGTTTGCTTTTAACAATATTTCGAAAATGTCCAAGGCAAACATCAGCATAGTGAGCGATCGCCCGACTGCGGGTGAACACTTTTTTTCTGAGTGATTCACATTTAGGTAAAACTATCGGAACGCCTCATGGCCCTGAGGGGCGAATGGCGAGGACGTTGCATAGACGCATATCTATCTATTTATTTATCTACACACATAGACACAAACGGTAGAAGTCCCTCTTAGCCAATAGGATACTAGGAAGATGCCAGGTAATAGCCAATGGCAGAACAGCTCTTAGAATGTTGCGTTCAGGGAAGTCGGAGCTGCGAGTAGCACACCATACTGTATTTTTACATTTCGTATCTTGACATTTCTTTCGTAACAATAGGAAATATTTCCCTGTTGAGGCGTTTTGTAACTTGAAAATTTCGTATGAACAGACGTTCGTGAGTAGAAGCGCCACTGTACTCTTATTTATTTTTTATTTTTTTGCTTTTGTAGCTGTCATCCTCCCAAATACTCCATGTTTAGAAAAATAAATAACCCTTAAGAATTGCAGCTGTCCCTTGAGCTAAATGAGACATGTAAACGCAACCTCCGCATTGGAGTGTGGATTATATAGGCCCTTTGTCTTTACCATTGACTTGCAAATGCGTCCGTTTGCTCTCCATGAAGAGCATCGTTTATTGCCGTAATAGCATAATTGCCTCACTAATTGTTGCAAACAAGTCCGCCAATAGTCCGATTCTTACATTGGGCGCTGCTCCATGACAAAGGCCCCAAAGGGTTCACGTAGGACTTGAGGCTCAAAGAGAGCTAGCTGCATGTGTCCTTTTTATCAACATAACCTTAAATTGTCGTGTAATGGCACACGCATTCTCACTTGCAACAAGTTTCGCGTTGCGCAATTCTCATGCGGAGGGAAGACTTTGAAGTGGGGTGCAGGGGGGGAACACTTTGACATCTCGGCCGCGTCCCTTCAACTTCCCTGCATGTGATCTGAAATCGAGGCACTCCATTCTCGTTTGTTCCGCTGAAGGAGAGGCAACACTAATTGGAATTAGAGCGACTAATAAGCGCGGCCGTGTCTCTTCTGTGACTCTGAGGAACCTCGCCACGGTGCCGTTTTCAAAGCAAGCGTGAAAACGTCCCTAATGTGACGTGGAAAGCAGGACAAAGGACACCACAGAGCTGCCCTGGTGCGCGGCAACTCCGCCAGATCTCTTCCCGATTACGCGCATCGCTGTTGCATTAACTGTGTGTCCCGCAATGATTCGGTGGATTTTACGCAATTAGTGTTGAGGGGTTTTATTGTGTGTATGTGTGATACTTTTTTTTTTTTTTTTTTTATATACTCGCTGTAGGACACGCGCCTATTGACATAGCCGTGACGTGACGTGACGTGACATGGTGTCGGCATTTCTTCAGAGAAATAAAGAACGCCTGACATATTTGTATCCGACCGGAGCGAAATGTCTATTCAAGTTCAGTGAGCAAAACAAGCTTCTGGCGCTAAAATTCGCGGGTAGAAAATATTTGGGAAGCACCTCAGAGAAAATAACTTACTTTTCAGGATTATGTTGACATGAATAATTATTCAAGTGTTTTACTCAGAGTAATGTGGATGTTTTTAACACAAATTGACATCAAAAAATTTACAGTGACGGTGTTCACGTGTACTGATTTGGGCTCTAACACAGGTGTCAAAGTTAAGGCCCGGGGGCCAGATCTGGGCCGCCACATCATTTTATGTGGCTCGAGACAGCAAATCGAGCATGTCAAGTTCCATGATACTTGCTAAAGTCTGAACCAAAATGTCAAATTGTCATATGTCATCCACAATAACAGTCATCATTCTTGACATCTGATTTTAAAAATTGTTCGTCATCAATTTGTTGTGTGCTGTGTATGTAATATGTGGTGGGGATTAAACATTCTAATGGTTTCCCCAAATTCATAACGGCCCTCCAAGAGAAACTGTAACTACAATGTGGCCCCCGGCAAAAAAGAATTTGACAGCCCTGGGCTATAATATCATAGAAGACATTAATTAAGGTTGGCAAGAGGCTGTTGTTGTTGTTGTTTTTTTTTTAAACTAACAGATCTGCCGTAGTAAAAAGAGCATCCCATGGTAAAAGCTTTGAAATATAACATTTCAATGAGTGAGAGAGAGAGAGAGAGAAAGAAAGAGAGAGAGAGCAATTGTCAAGCCTGCACTTGGGTTAGGGACCTGTAAGAAGCTCCAGTTTAAAGGGGGTTTTACACTGGAAAACGGTCAACATGGTCGATCGCTTCAAGGCAGAGAATACCAAAAATATAACGTCACAAATCTATGTTTTAAGTGTACTCAACTCAACTGTATTTATAGGGCACTTTAAAACAACCACCGCTGCATACAAAGCAAAGTGTTGTACAGTATATGGAGCAAATATCTTATATACAACAATAATAAATAAAACAATAAATTAATAATGAAGACAGTGTGACTGTTTTTGTGCTTTCTACTAAGATCAAGTCTGAGTCAAAAACCAAAGAATAAGATTAAGATTTCCTTTATTTGTCCTACACTGGGGAAATTTAGTCTACAGCAGCAAATTTGGGGGGTAGAAAGAAGAAAAACAAAGTGTTTGCAAGCACAAAAATAAATGTAGATAAAGAGAGCTGTACACAGTTCAATATAAGTGCAATATAAATATAGATATAGATATATAAGCAAATATGCAACTGGTTTTTCACGTATTTTATTTTTTTATTTTACAAGTGAGCGCTGTGAACACGGATGCAAATTTAGCCCCGCCGTTATCATTGTATCCTTGCTGCCAACAAACTCGGGAAAGTACACTGATGTCAAATAAGATAAGTCGACTGTGTGATTGCTTTTTTTTTGGGTGGGGGGTGGTTTTTTTTCCCTGGAACTGCAGGGAGCGTTCACTGACAAGTCGCGTGACCCCCATAAAGCGCCATCTAAAGCCTCCCCCTCCCTTGTCCAAAATGTCTTGCTGTAAGGGCCCCTGCTCCAGAGTGGCTGCCGCCGTGTCCAAAAGTTTCCCCAAGTCCTCATTTCTATTTTCAAATGCTCCCTTTTTTTTTTTTTTTTGGACGTGCGTAAAAGATGCGCAATGGGCCGCAAGTGAAGTCGACTTTCCCAAGCCAGCTCTCCTTTCAAGGAGCAGTGTGGATAATCGCGAGGCGGAGGACCGAGGACAAGGGGCGGCCCACAATTCTCCTCGGTGCCCCCAGCCCCCAGCCCCCCCACCTCACACCCAAGTATACCCGCAACCCCCTCCGACCAGCCTGGCGTCAAGACAACAAGTCATGAAGCTCAGTAGCCGATGAATAGCAGAGTTCGCTTGCTCAAAGTCGGCTTTGTAATAGTTTCATGCAAACTATTTGCCGCGCAGCCATAAATATTGTCTCAAAACGGTCGTGTCATGCGAGCACATGGCAGGTGTGACGTGGGCCACGCAGGACCTAAATCGCCATCCGCGGCGGCACGTCGAAAATGACCACGGTGCTGCCTTCGACCTGCTGGCGTGAAACTCCGAAATAAAAGCGTCAATGCACGACGAAGCAGAACCAGAATCGTGGCCAATTATGTTTCACTTTTGGGGTTTAACTCTTTTGTTGAACTCCGCCATGCCTTTGCTCCTTTTCAATGCCGCGTGTTGATTAAGTGGAATTTTTTTATATTTCGAATAGGCAACATGCAAAAGCAAAATAAAACCAAAACTACAATAAATTGTTCCCAATGGAAACACCGTAAGGCACGTGTCAAACTCAAGGCCCGGGGGCCAGATCAGGCCCACCACATCATTTTATGTGGCCCGCGAAAGCAAATCAAAAATGTCAACTTTCGTGATGCTTGCTAAAATCCCTACCAAAATTTCAAATTCTCATTTGAAATAAATAAGGGTGATACTATCGGCATTTTCGTGTTACAAAACCCCTCATTACAGTAACTTAAATAAAAGGTGAATAAACCATTATTCTTGACTTATTAATAGGGTTTCACAGTCATAACGGCCCTCCAAGGGAAACTGTAACTAAAATCTGGCCCGCGACAAAAATGAGTTTGACACATCTGCCGTAAGGCTTTACTAGGAAGAAGATAAAACTTAAATCCTGGCCCTTTACAATTGGCTATTGGCCACTTTGCGCAATCCGAAATATGCACATGTCTCCCATACTCGGAAAGGACAAACATGAGTGTGTTGAATTTACTCCATTTTACTTTGACAAGTTTATGCCCCAAAAAAAAATTAACGAGATGTAAAGTCTAAAAAAGTGGATCTGCATCAAGATGATTTTATTTCGTGCAATCATGTGACTAAATAAACTTGAATAAATTCAACCCCGCCCCCCTCCAAAAAAAAAAGAACAAAAAGGTTCCTTCCCTGTGTTGGTATGTGCTTGTTGTTGGCGGTCAAATGACAGCAGTGCTTGGTCATTTCAGCGTTTTAGGGGATGGGGGCACTTTGCATTGAGATGTTAAGTGGGTGTTTCTATATAAACCCGCGCGTGGTCCACTTTCGCTTTTTGGCTGCTGTGAGGGAAAGAAATTCGCTTCGAGAGACCGAGAGAGAAAGAGAGAGACAGAGAGAGAAAGAAAAAAAGGGGGTGAGGGAAAAAAACAGAATGGTGGCCACTATTGACTGTGTGGACAAGTCCGACTCAATCACTGCAAGTAAGGTACGTCTAAAGAAAAAACTTTGTGACGGTATTTATAAAGACGGAGTTCAGTGAAATGTATTCATGATGTTGTCTCAATTATGCAGGTCTCCAAACCATTGATGGAGAAGAAACGAAGGGCCCGGATTAACAAGTGTTTGGACCAGTTGAAATGCCTTCTGGAGAGCCACTATAGTAGCACTGTAAGCATAAACGAATTCATCCAGCTCTCATTTAGTAAACAGCCATTGTGCTGTCCAAAAGTTCAAAATACGCAGAAGATTTTATCATCACAATTGAAAAAAAAAATCTTCAACACTGTTCATTGTTTTTGATGTTCAGGCAAATGTACAATGCCCTACCCTTCAAACTAAAAAGTCATTTCTAATTCTCTCTATATATAATTATATTGTTAAAATGATACTAAAAATGAAAAAAAGACATCGTAAAGGCCACAATATAATTTTAGAATTTTAATTATCATGCACGTTTCCCTGAAATGTATTGAAAGATGTGCGTTTTGACTGGAACGAATACGATTTTGCTTGCACACGCAGATTCGGAAGCGCAAACTGGAGAAGGCGGACATCTTGGAGCTCACCGTGAGACATTTGAAGCACCTTCAGAAAAACTCTCCCACCTGTAAGTCTTCACACATCCACTTTCACTTTTGCCCCCGTATAACCTTACTGGCGCATTGTTCTTGTTCGCAGCTCCCTCCACGCGTGGGGAACTTTCCGATTACCAGAAAGGCTACCACAGCTGTCTGGCTAACTTCCAACACTACTTGCTGATGGCTGACACGGTGAACGACCGACACCGCCTCAAGATGGCGCCATTGAGCTGCAAACCGCTGCACATCTGCAGGACCACGGACAGCGATGTAGTCGAAGCGGAAACGCGAGAAACGGCGTGGAGAGCACAGAACGACAAGGCGGTCTCTCCAAGGACCCACGACGCGTCTCCCTTTCACTCAAGTGAAGACACCACCCAGAAAGGGTCCACGCGGTGTGGGCCGGTCGCAGCCCCTACCACAGAAGCCCTGGATAAACGAGCCACGGTCAAGAAATTTCACCCCAAAAGTCCCAGTGAAGTTGGCAGCCCTCGTCACAATATGTGGAGACCTTGGTAGGGACCCTGAAAGCTTCGCCTTTTCATAGAAACGTTGTGAGCTTCTATTTTCTGAATAAAAATGACAATAATAAGACTCTGTTCTTGCATATTGCAATATCGTCAATGCCATGTACACCGTTCGCCCAAAGAGAGCTATTAATGACATTGGTCAATTTTTATTATTACTTTTTTTTTTTACAATTTACTTTTTTGGGTGGTGGGAGTGTTCAGCCTATACGCTAAATAAAATACGTAGGTTAGCCTTATGATTAGCAGTTAAAATAACTACATCAACCCGGAAGCAAGCAAAAAAAAAAAACCGTCGGTTAGCCTGATAATTAGCGGTTAAAATGACATCAACCCGGAAGCAAGCAAAAAAAAAAACGTAGGTTAGCCTGATGATTAGCGGTTAAAATGACATCAACCCGGAAGCAAGCAAAAAAAAACGTAGGTTAGCCTGATGATTAGCGGTTAAAATGACGACATCAACCCGGAAGCAAGCAAAAAAAAAAACTCAAATTGTAGGGTACATAAGACTGTATGAAAAAAGAATTTCCTTCAGCGGTGTTTCATACCCTCTATGAAGTCTTCTCTAACATTGTGCGAAGGATCTGTTTGCCTCGCCTTCCCAATAGTTTCTCACCCCGGGAGGAGCAAGGTCAGATGATGCGATTCACATCAGACTGGACCCAGCGGAGCGCATTTTAAGAGGCCAGACGTGCTCTGGGCCCGGCACGGAAGCCACACAACACATTGCTCACTCTTGTCCAAATTCGTCTTTTTCTGTCCATGGTCGATTTATTTTCATAGAGCACAAAATGTTTCTTTTGCGAAAGACGTTTTGAAATGTTAGGATTCAACCGCTGGAAAGGTGACGATTCAGCCATTTAAAAGTCAGCTAGCAGAGGATGGTTTCGATCCATCGACCTCTGGGTTATGGGCCCAGCACGCTTCCGCTGCGCCACTCTGCTAGTACAAGATCTGTCCTCTGTTGTTTACCTTTTGAATTAAACGCAATACCTACTCGGTTGCATTCTTACCATTCTCTACGTGTACTGCATTGTTTCTCGTTTTTCTCGTTTCGTTTGTTTATTGAACATAAAACAGATACAGGAAATAATTTGACAGAAAGTAAAATAGTAAAAAGGAAAGAGAAATCAGTCATCATTCAACACAATTATTATGTTCAAGGGAGTAGGAAACTAGCATAGCACGACTGTGACTGAAATTAGGTGCGTTGCACCAAAATCTTTGCTCCCATAATTCGTAGTCGCAAATCTCTTGCTCGCTCTTTCGCTCCTTTCAACCCCGATTTGAAACCGTATTCTTATCTTGGAACCCTAATTGCAGTCCTTAATTCGAAACTCATCCTTGGCACCCTAACTTGAAACCTTTGGCTTGAAACCATCAGGTTCAATTGAAATGTTCAAAAAGGTTCAATTGAAATGTTCAAAACTCTACTTCAAGCCCCCCCCCCCCCCCCCCCCCCCCC
>CAAKHF010012389.1:27362-46610 GCA_901007745.1 Hippocampus kuda
CACAAAACATGAAGTCAATATATGCATCCATCCATTTTGTGATACGCTTATCGTCACAAGGGTCGCGGGGGGTGCTGGAGCCTATCCCAGCTGTCATCGGGCAGTAGGCGGGGAACACCCTGAATTGGTTGCCAGCCAATCGCAGGGCACACAGAGACAAACAACCACCCGCACTGACACTCGCACCTCGGGACAGTTTTGAGTGTTCAATCCGCCTGCCATGCATGTTTTTGGAATGTGGGAGGAAACTGGAGCACCCGGAGAAAACCCACGCAAGCCCGGGGAGAACATGCAAACTCCACACAGGGAGGCCGGAGCTGGAATTGAACCCGCTACCTCCACACTGAGAGGACACCGAACAAAGACATTTTTATATATATATATATATATATATATATATATATATATATATATATATATATATATATATATATATAAGCAGATTTTTTTTTTGTGGCTTGAGACGTGATCATTATTATTGTGCCGCTGATACTTGTTTTGTTGTTTGATGATTTTTCGTGAGATTTTTTTTTGAATGGCTGCTTTTGATAAATAAATACCATCTTACATCATCACAATTTTACAGACATGGTTTCATGTCGAGGTTTCAATTGGCACTGGTGTCAAACTCAAGGCCCGTGGGCCAGATTCGGCCCGCTGTCATTTTTTTCATGGCCACAATTTTTCCTCGAACATCGTTCAAAATTCGTTATTCTTCATAAAATATATGATAATCAAATGGATTAGGGTTCCCACAGATCAGATTACGTAAGGGGCAAAAAAATTGAAATTCCTCATGTGCTTACGTCGTGTCAGTAACGACAGACATACTATTTGGTCGAAGGTTAAACGTGGCAATTCTTTCAAAATGGCATCACGGCAAAGTGAATTATCAGCGTGGCATAAACCCCCCCCCCCACACACACAATCAAAACATTTTCTTCAGATGAAGCCAACGTGATAATAAATGCCACATTGGCGTTTACATAACGTACAAACTCCCTCTTCAAATTTTTACTCCTGCCTGCAATTAAAAACACTGATGTTGCAGAGCGAAAAGTTTGAAGCTGTTGAGGTTCCTGCTTCCACACAAACCATGAAGTTCAGTCAGCATTTGGATCCATTTTTGTCGCTACTACGAACCATAACATGAATTGAAACCCAAGATGCAAAAGGAAGCGTGATGTTTGGCATACAGCTACATCGCTTGCAACCTTACGTAATAACCCGCATCGCAAAAGGAAAACCATAACTACTGTGACACCATCAAAAGAAGTTGGACCCCCCCCACAACCCACCAGTGTCCCATGACAGAAAGAATGTACAGTATGTCAAAATATGAGTTTACATTTATATTAACGGACATGTTTCACTATAAATTACAAGAGGGACACGTGCTGTTAAAAACGACCTGCTTTTAGAATACAACTATGTACTGCTGGTATTCTGTAGAAACACAATAAGTGAGAAGGACACTTATTCCTCCCCCCACCTTTTGACATGCGCCGAAACCAAACAAAACATGGAAAAGGTATTTTATGTATTCTGTATAGCGAAGCTCAATCATCTTCACAATGTGCTTCCGAAGGACGGGTAAAAGGACTGCAATGAATTCCCAGCAGTCTGTGCTCAAACTGACAGGGAGAAGTCGCTGCTTCTTTGAAAATATTAGTAATACATTTATTATTTTAAACCACAGCTGTACTGATAAACTGGTGACTCATTTCTTGGTAGCTATAATTCAGCCATATGGGGAGTTTTTACCCCTCATTGGATCAAAATCTTGAGCCAACGTGCAGGTGTCAATGCAGTCAAAAACAAAAACAAACAGCATTAGTTCAGTCGGTTTTGGACACTTTTGGGTTCGCTATTGCACCCAATCTGGGTTATTTTCGACACGGTGGCTTCAAAAGTGAATTTAAAATGGGTGGAACGCAAGGTGACTTGCCTCTTGTCATCTACATTGGTAAGTAACAGTGCACAGCGACTTTCAGAACAGCCCGTATAAATCTTGCGTGCTGTAGACTCATTCATTTCATTCGTGGTAGCAAGAAATTGAATGGGTTTTTTGGAAATTGGTTTTGTTGAGGTTTAAGCATGCAGCCGGTCACCTTGATGAATGAACATTTTTAGTGGATCATAGAAACGGACCTAACAGGAGGGTTAAGCAGCGGATGCACACATTTCAAAAAAGCAGGGAAGGCTTGAGTACGTGATGAAGAAAAAAAAAAGTATCAGAATTTAGAGGGGAAATGTTAATGTTGTTGTTTCAGGAAGCGGAGCCAACAGAATCCGAGTGAAATGTGATATATCCCGATGAGGATGCCGAGGGTGAGCTTACAAAACTGTTTGTGCCTCCTTTACTCTCCCCCAAGCTCGCCTGCTTGTGCTGGGCCCAGTCGGCTGCTGAAACCCCCGCCTTGGACCTACAAGAAGGTGGGGGAGTCTGTCGGGTGCCCCCCACAGGCGAGCCCACCTCCCGACCACCTTTGCCGCAGCTCCGGTGACCGCCGGTCCGGTCGGGTGAGCTCCTCGCGGCGCTTTTGTGTTCCGAGAAGCGCCGGAGCGCTTGAGGCTCGCGTTCAAAGTCGGTGAGCGCAAAGTGAGGCAGGAGGACGGCGTGGCGCTCGTACACGCTGGGGATGAGGGCGACGGTGCAGGACGCGCGCCGCGGGCTCTTCCTGGGGCTCGGCAGCGGCGTCTCGTCGATAAAGTTGATGACCTCGTCGCGGCTGAAGCAGCGCGGGTCGTCGTCGCGGCAGTCGTAGGCGCCGCACGCCACGCGCGGCAGGTGCTTGAGGGAGTGCGTGTCCTCAGAGCGCCGCCGCTTGCGATGGAGGTGCCGGTGGTGATGATGATGGTGGCTCTCCTCGTGGTAGGAGACCAGGCTGTTCCTGCGCCTCTCGCGGCGCGGCAAGGTGGAGCTGTAGTGGCCACTCACTATCATGTCCTCGCTGGAGCCCCACCGGTGAAGGTAGGAGGGGGGGATCCGGTCGATGGTCCACATGTCGGTTTCGTCGTGGGAGTATCTTCTTGTAGGGGGCACCTGGAGGAAAAACATAAGGGGGGGGAAAAAAACCCAAACAAGTGCCCCACTCGTGAGTGCATGCGTGGTCACGGGCTCTCCACGTCAAGACACAACAGAAAAGGCATTTCTTATGGAAAGACGTTAGCGTACGGGTGTCAAACTCGTTTTTGTCGCGGGCCACATCGGAGCGACGGTTTTCTTTCGACGGGCCGTTATGAACCCAAATAAACTTACGATGGCCTCATATTACAGCCACACAACAAATCGATGAATAACTACTTTTGAAATCGGAGGCCGGCAAGATCTGTTTGTTCAAATACGTTGACATTTATTTCTTGTCAAACGAAAAATGCGTGCAATATCTCCATGTTTTCAAAACACAGGACAATTTGCAAATTTGGTATTTTGGCAAGAAACGTGAAATTGATGCAGATCATTTGCTTTTGCGGGCCACAAAAAAAATCATGTGGTGGGCCAGATCTGGCCCCCGGGCCCCAAGTTTGACACCAGTCTGTTTGCACATTTATTCCATAGCCTTGATATCCCAGGTAAGGTCCGTGTGCTACTAGCACAAACACACTAGTTGAACAATTTTTTTTCCCACCGCAACTTTTAATCTATATGGTACAGATGGATATCATTGATACATCTATTCAATATTCATCTTTTAAGGTCCTTTTACTAGAACACTCCTTGTCCATACAAGTAACACAATTCAGTGCACTAGTAGAACGATTTGGGTGCACGAGTAAATTGGCTGTGCTTTCCACTACTCGTACCATTTCGGAAGGTCCGTGTGGTAGTTTGCATTTGTCCTCACTCGTGAGGCAATGCAGCACACTAGTAGAATGACTATGTTTCACCCATCGAGTAACTGTGGAGTTGTTTTTTTTTTTTCCCTCCCATCACGAGTGCCACGTTTGGCCCACTAGTACAACCTTGAGCTGGATATGAAGAATAGAGAATAAATGCATTTAAAACATTTATTAAACATCCTTGATATCGAGCTGAAGTGCACACATTGTCCACACTAGTCAGCTGATTCGGTAACGTGCTAGTAGCGCTCTTTTTACTATTGCCTTCTATTACTGTATGACATTTCTGCTAACTAGTAGGACAACTAGTGTACGTGCTGCTAGTGAGGCAAAACAACGCATTCGCTGACATCGCCGTGCCACAATTCAAGAGCTAAATCTTAAGTAGCAAAATTTGATGTCGCAAAGTGGATCAAAATCCCCCAGTTGTCCACTCGTGAGCCGTTTTGCTTCATGAGTAGCATGTGGCTTTCCTGCCTGTACGTTAAAAATTGTCTTACAAGTGTGCAGAAATATCACGCAGGAGCTGAAGGCGGAAGCGAGAAAAAACATTTACAAGACTGTCGTTTGCCAGGTTATATTCGAGCCAGATATCAAGGTTATAAAATAAATGCTCAAACTGCTTTCCATGTGTTGCGCGCGGTTGCATCATAACCGCAGCACACCTCCTCTTACTCATAAATCACATGATATACTTGATTGGATCTTATTGTCACAACACACCGTTTTATTATCATTTCTTATTGTTTTCCCCAGCCCTGACCAGAACGTGCAGTGCAACGATGACGATAGTTTCCTGATCAGTTACCCTCTCTACACTACTAACAAAAAAACCCAAAAAACATTTGGAGTCTTTCTGTTGAAATTTCAGGATGCACCTAAAATTCCAACCTTTACTTGATCATCCTTTAACTTTCGATTGCACATGCCCAACTCAAGAATACAGGACTTTTATGCACAAATGATGTCATTCACACTGAATAACATTTTGTCAGTCATGTGGACAGCCAAATAAGTGTATCAAGTTGGATAGAGCAACAAACTAATAATGCCCTCAAAGCATGACTATAAATCTTATCGACATACAGAGTGTACACGTGCAGACATTGCATCTTAATGGCCATATGAGAGGATGGATGAGGATGTCATTCACCCCAAATAACCTTCTGCCATCCATTCGTGTCCTTTACTTCCTTCCCATGCCAACTGAACGGCGTTTGCTGCATGAGAGAGTAAGATTATATTGGTGTTTCATCAGCGTAACTCCTGCCACTCATTATTACCTTGAAAAAGCCTTATATTGGCTGATGTAAATCGACCAGCCTATTAATTGGTCTTTTTCATGATGCCGTTCACATTTGGACACTAAGACCGCACCTCACAATTGATCCAACCGTATTCAAACAGAATGGTCTCAGAGGGAAGTGGCGAGTTTAACGTGTCATCAGCAGGTTGTAACAGAGAAATTGAAGAAGTCACAGAAAGGCATAGAAGTGGACATCTTTGGAAATTTTCATGAATCAAACACCTGTTCAGATTCAGAAAGTATCGGAACTTTAATCAGTTGGACAAGTGCATTCAAAAGTTCAGCAAAGGTCAAATAAAAATTCACCCGTAAAGGTTGTAGCACCTTGTAGGTTCATCCTGAAATTTCACCCCAAAGCCTAATACGGTATCCCTAACTTTTTTGGGAGTTGTGTTGTGTTATGTACTGATAATCAGCAGAGACTTTACGCAAAATGTTACACTGGGAATTTTTACCACAGGGATTTTAACATGCTGTTGATGGATATTATCTTCCAGTAGTTTGGATCTTACAGATAAATTCATTAAATATACAACTACAGATGAAATAAACGGCCACAACTTGAAGAGCATTTACACAATCTAAAAGAGTAGTGATTCCCAAGTTTTGTACCATTGCACATTAGCGTCATATCGTGACAGGTTGAACAATTAAATGTGCTTCCACTGAATGGTAGAAGGGGCAATTAACCCAGTGGTCCCCAAACTTTTTTTGTGTCACAGATCGGTTGAGACAAGTGCATGCTGTTCGCGGAACGGCAGCCTTTTTTTTTTTTCATCGCTTTTAAATTGCCAGTTTTAAAGCGCTGCTACTGACAACAAAGATAATTATAGAGTAAATCAACATTTCAATACCATTCATTTCAAACCGTGTTCTACTACCGCACAACAAACGTAGAATAAAATAACAGTGAACTATTAAGAAATTGACCAATCGGGAATAATAAATACGCCGTATAATGTAAACCAATCATGTTTTAAGTAACGATCGTACATACGGTGTTAGCATCATTGCTACTCGCAAATGGGACTGATCAAAAGATCACACGATTGATTGCTGATTTCATCCGGTGGCTGCTGGCTAGTTATTAGCGACCAAACTGCTAATGTTTGCGTGGGCAGGCTGTTCAAACTCCGCTTGCATTTTTGCCACTTGTTCAAACGATTCAACAGGTTTCTCGTATTGTCTTGTTTTTGACGACATCGCACGCACAACAGCTTCATCCTCGACGTCGCGAGGGGAGGAACTTTTCTTGTCAAATTAGCTTCATCTTCGGAAGTCATGGCTGCCCGGCAGCTGCGCGTTGAACTGTAAAATTTGATCAATTTGTTGAAGATTACTTTACGTTTACTACTGCTTCTTTCATTTATTGGAGGACTGTGATTATTTAAACTAGTAAACCAAGGTTAGAAGGGGGACTCCGATTGCCTAGAGTTGCCCACATTTCCGTCAGGTCTGAGGAAGCAAATTTGGGCACAGCTAGCATGTCTTCTCTGTTGCAGCTAGCATGTCTTTCTCTGTTGCAGCCCGATCGCTGGGGACCACTGAATTAACCCATGAAAACAGAGTGTTCAACTCAACGGGCCCGGAGTTCACACTGACTGAATTTGTGAATCAAATTAAATGAGAACATCGATAATTCCGTATACAGTCTATACTTGTTGCAACATTTTTGTTTGGTGGTGTGCCGTGAAATTTTTCTAAAGTAAAATAATGTGCCTTGGCTCAATGGGCCTGAATGTTGGGCAAGACTAATAAAAGATTCCTACTTCACACATCAAGCCAAAATACATAGCACAGTCCATATTTAACATGGACATTAAAACGAGAACATAAAAACAACGACAACAATCTTGCAATATTTTTTTCAAGACCAAATTAATTCTCTGATATCAAGCGTCAAGAACTGTGTGTCGAGCTCTTGCAATGAATCTTATTAGATAGCACAAGTGTTCCTCATATTGTGGCCGGTCAGTGTGTGTCGATCTCAATTGTATATTTTCTAACATAATGTATAGGCTACTCACATTCCATTCTGCCCTGCTAACTTATGCAAGAGAAGGAAGATGTTTGTCAAGCTGACATCATATTCACAAGGCTCATGTCAGCCTGCACCCTTGCGGTGGCTTTTTTTTTTTTTTTGGTGAAATTCAGAGAAAAGGTGAGACAGCAGACGATACAGTAGCGGTGTGAGCGACACCAGGGCAGAGAGAGGGCAGCGCAAGCATGGCGAGTGGCGTGAAATGCGGGACACGTGGGGGAGGATAAGACACGCATCAAATACACAAAAAAAAAAAAAAGCCACAGAGGCTTTACTGTACAATCACGACATCATTATGAGTTTAATTTAAGAAAAAGAACAGGTCAGATTCTCTCTTGAATGTGCTACTTCACAACTTTATAATGATGTCTTGTGGTGCTATACTCGTCTGTTTCTCATCTTAAATTGAAAATTACAATGGGTGCTTTAAATACAAACAATTGGTGAAGTGATGGATGAAGTGATGGCTACTGTATACATCTCTGTTTCATTCAATGAAGATGTCCTCAATGCCAATTTTTTTTTTCCTTTTCTAGATAATAACCAAATGACCAAAGTAAAAGTACTGTCCGTTGCCGGGACTGCAGACTGGAACCGAAGCTCCTGTCAAGTTAAATTGACAAAGATGGCACAGCGTTGAGATGTATTTGTAAAAATCCAAAGTAAAAATGGAAACGAAAAGAAAAACTGAGAAAGAGAAACTTTTTCTCTCAGGTTACATCATCAACAGTCTTCCGGGCCAGGCTCAGCAAGTGAATTTCATCAGCTCTAGTTTGCTCAACATATCTCTTCAGAGTGACTTTAATGTATTATGCAGGGCCAGAATGACAAGTTTGCCGAAATAATTCATGATGGAATTCAAAAAAATGATGATCAGGGTTTGGTGAGTTGCCCTTGAAGGCTGAAGGCCATTGGAAAAGAAGCGCCTGATTGTCTTTGTTTTTATACTTTGCCACAATTGATTTGAAATAAGACCTACGAAATGTGATACGAATATGGCACTAAGCTTTCACAAATGACCGACGTATGTCCGTTTGCGGCCTCTATCTGCATGTTCAACACATTTGGTGTCGAGCTTGAACAAGTTCATTAACTGATGACGTCATCGGGATTTATTTGATTTTTTTGTGGACCATGTCATTGAAATACATATTTTCAGGGACAGGCGTAGAAACAAATGAAAATAAATCTCACGGTCACCATGATGCAAATTGTAGTTGTTGTCGTTCGTAAGAGACCTTGACACATTTCTCTTCAATAAACTGGCCAGTATCATGCTGCGTTCGAGATCATAGCGTGTTGTAAGACAGGACATGATCGGGAAGCTCAAATTTTTTTTTTTTTTGTATTTCCATGTTGAACTGTTGATATTTCGATTGTGCTTTTATTGTACTTCATGCTAGTCTTTAAGTCTAGCGGCGATCGGGATAGTGGAAGCCAGCCAAGCTACTGGCAAACCCGCTGCTCTTCAACAACCAGTTTATTTTTGTACTCCTGGATATGCAAAGACTTATTTTGGCCAAACATTTTTGCTGCTGTTAGTCGGGTCATGGGAGCAGACGGTCAAGTCAAAGGGCCTCTCTGAATTGGCCGCTTGGAAAGAGGAGATGCCGTAAACAAGCGAATAGCGACTTGTTGGCTTCAAGTGTTGAAAGCTGATGTGGAGTCGTAAAGTCGACTCCTCGACTAGTCGGTTCAACCCCTAAATGCGGTGTTCTTTGGATCATGAGTGTTCCTCTGTTCTTTACTTCAGTTCATTTTTTTTAAGCGTCCTCTGCTCTGGTAATCCAGGTTAAAATATTGATTTGCAATATAATGGCAGCACCTATCGGGAGCTGCCAACTCAATAACTGAAAAGTATCTGGTTTATTTTGCATGAATGGGAGTACACTCATTTCCTGAACAGTGCGAACGTCATACTTTTGTGGAACATTTTAAATCAGGGGTGTCAAACTCATTTTTGTCGCGGGCCACATTTTAGTTAGCGTTTCACTTGGAGGGCCGTTATCACTGAAACCACATCCAGAAATCAAGAATAACTGTTGATTCAACTATTGTTTTAGTTGCTATCATGAGGGGTTTGGTAAAAGGTATATGCTCAGAATATATCTCTTATTTATTACATGTGAGAATTTGAAATTCGACATTTTAGAAAGGATCATGGAAGTTGACATGTTTGAGCTGCTTTCGTGGGCCACATAAAATGATGTGGCGGGCCAGATCTGGCCCCCGGGCCTTGAGTTTGACACCTGTGTTTTAAATGAAAGCTGAATGTATACCCTTAAACCTCATCTTGATTGGTTTTATTTCAAATCGAATGTGGCACCGCATAAAGGCAAAAGTCATTGTCCAAAAAGCTCTGCGCCTATTATGTCTTGACGTTGTATTGGCGGGAGCGCCGATGGTCTTATTTTTTCCCCAAACATTCGCTAGCCAGAATCGACAGAATTTCGGGAGCCAGGTAAAAAAAGCAAATCGAAGCACACGCACAGCACAAAAATCACATGGCATCTCTGACAGCATCACAATGTCTGTTCAAGGCCCACAATGCCATTTGACCATGCACATTAGCAATGAAGTGTCATTCAAAATAGGTCATGTGATCAAGTCAAAAGAAATGAAGAAAAATCAATCAAAGAATATACCTGCAAATACTGCATTTTATCTTCCTGCTGTTCCCTCACTGGATACCCTTGCGGGACCCCCCTTTCTAAGGTTGAGAACTCATACTTGGCATTACGGTCTACGGTCACGATTTCAGGCGCTGAGCTATAGTCATATGGTCTGTCAAATATTAAGTCGACATGAATTCCTCCATCTTGGCTGTTTTCTACAAAGTGCAGAAAAGCACGAGCGTCAGGGTTAGATAGCAACGGACTCACAAGACAGACAGACACACAAACGAAGAGATAATAGAGACAAGTTCAATTGCTTCCTGATTTGGTTTGCCTTTTGGTTTGACTTTGTCCGGCGAAACCGACTCGAGATCAAAATGGCTTTCTCTTTAAATGCTTTCTGAATGCAGAAATCAACACAAATAAGAGGAGAGAAAAAAATTCCCCATCCACGGTCCCAATTGGAGCAGTCAAGTTAATTTAGGGTGTGTTGAGCTTGACTATAAAATGCTGCATTTGAGGGAAAACTGTGACAAAGGGATGAAAAGAGAGCAGATCGTTTGCACAGGCAGGTGGGCATGCAAGTCAGCAGCTTAGTACTAAAAAAAAAAAATTAAAAAAAGAAAAACCCAACAGTAAACAGTCCTTATACATACAACTGTGATGGGTTATACATGGCAAGCCCTCTGGAAAAAGAAAGCAGAGAACTGGAGGTGTTAATTATCACACAAAATATTGGCTACTCGGTTATGAGCCCTGACTGGACAACATGCACTTCTCATGAAGGACACCAGGGGGCGCACATGTTTGAGAGGTGAGGGGAATAAAGGGCGGAGAGGAGGGGAGATGGTGGAGGATGCAAATTCACTTTAACCATCAGACAAAATACTGATATGCATACGTTTAGTCCACACCATTTAAAAAAAAAAAACAATGATTATAATATGACCCTAACGACCTCAACCCGATTTTGTCAGTGTCAGTCCGACTTAAAAAAATGAAATGAGAAAAAAACTCCTAACTAGGTCAGCGTTGTATCCAGAAAAACAAAACTTGGGGAATCTCTTTTTTTTTCTTTTATTTTTTTGACTTAAGGGTCATCTGACCATGAGGATGGCATCAAAATGCTTTTCTGCTTCCTTCCAAATTAAACAGGAGCCATTTATTTTATCGTCCTGCTGTTGTGGGCCAAAATGACCCATCTTAAGTTCAATGGAGTGAACAAAGTGCTGCGAGGTAAATACGGCCTTTGAATTACAACCACTCCCTTCTTTTTTTTTGGGGACATGGTGCTCATTTTACAGCAGTACATATGAGCACTGAGTAAATAGACACTTAAAATTGTAGGTCACGCGAGAATATGGATTTCATGTGGAAATTTTAAAAAAATCATACATTTTAGGACTGTATTCTCGGGCAAACAGTATTATTGTCTTGATTGGCTAGTCACACGCTGCTGCCTCTGTTGGTCTCTCCCAGTCACAGGGACTTCATCCAGAGAGTCCTTTTGGAATTTAACAGTAACAGAAGAACTTTCATGCACTAAACAGGCTGACGGCTGTGTGTTAATGTAGCCTAAACATCCAAATATTTGCATTCTACGCACCCTCTTTTCCTTTTCTACAATACTACTACCATCATCAAATTCTCCTTGATGCAAAGAAAGTCGCCTTTTGTGATTATTTACCGGCGAGAGATCCCCAAAGTTAATCCCGAAACCAAACAGTAACAACATGAAGGGGGGGGGGGGCGGGGATTCTTTGCATGGACAGACAGTGAACACGTAAAAATAAAATTGACCAAACAATAAAACATTCGCAAAAAAAAACAAACAAACAAAAAAAAAACAGCGGCTGACACAAGCAGTGAAAACAGTTTTGGATAATCTACATGGGGAAAAAAAAAAAAAAAAAGATTTCGGTGATGAGACAGCCATGGTCTTGGGTCAGGAGAAAGGAGTGGAAAAAGGATGTTGGGAAGGTGCGGGTGTTGGGGTGGAGATAAGACCTGACTGTGAGGGAGGGGGGCTTACCCTCGTCCACCTCGTCATTGGACATGATGGCCACGCACTTGTCCCACACCAAGCGGATGTCGGCCCGATAGCGGTCACAGGCCCACAGGAACATTGGCAACAAGATGGACTGCACAATGGAGCACCAGAGCACACACACAACCATCCAGTTGTATGAGCGGTCGAACTTGAGACTGGCAAAGCTCACCACCTGGGCAGAACGAGACGTTAAAAAAAAAAAAAAGAGAAAAGAACAACTTTATAACATGATGGATACAAAATTCCTGGTTAATTTTCAAACCTACTGAGCATTGTCTTGGGACTTTGGTTATCGCAGTCTCGTGCATGTTCTCGCCGCGCTAGCACGCGTTTTCTCAGGGTACGCCGACTTCCACCCACAGATCAAAAGCATGCACGGTAAACGCACCAAAGAGAGAATACGTGTGAATGCGAGCACAAATGTTGCTTTTGTCTACATGCACCCCGCCATTGGCTGGTGCCCAGCTGGAATAGGCTGCAGTTCACTCACCACTATAATGAGGATAAGTGCAAGAGAAAATGGATGGACGAATGGATGGATGGATAATCAGGAACTGCCACGTGGATTTTGAAAATGGAACGTGCATTGTCCCGATTGCAGTCTGACAGTACAATGACTTCCTACTCGGTGAGTGAGTAATGAGTGCCGATGACAAGTGTGTTTTTCTTATAGTGCTGTAGTTAGAGGCTGACAGCACTTTACCCCTCTTTCCTGGAGTAGGACGACAACTCGGATGCTTCTCAGCGGTATCACATATGCATTGATATAACTTATTCGAATTGAAATGAACAACTTGTGTCACACTCTGGCAAAAAAAAAAAGAAATAAATAAAACCTTGTCTGAGGGTCGATCTATCCATCCATTTTCTGAACCGCTTTATCCTCACAAGGGTCACGGGGAGCCGGAGCCTATCCAAGCCGTCTTTGGGCAGTAGGGACACCCTGAATTGGTTGCCAGCCAATCGCAGGGCACAAATAGACAAACAACCATCCGTGCGCACACTCACACCTGGGGCCAATTTAGAGTGTTCAATCAGCCTACCATGCATGTTTTGGAATGTGGGAGGAAACCGGAGTACCCGGAGAAAACCCACGCAGGCCCGGGGAGAACATGCAAACTCCACACAGGAAGGCCGGAGCCGGGATCGACTTACGACCTCTGCACTGTGAGGTCGACGCACTAACCACTGGGCCACCGCGCCGCCCTTGTCTAGGGTGTGCTATTAAAAAAAAAAAAAAAAATACACATTTTGAATCTTGATGGCTCTTCCAAATGTAAAATCCAATTCTGCTCCCACCACAATATATTGCTGAGTGCATGAATCATCACACAAATGTAAATGAGTATCCGAGAACATTTATTTGTGTGTTGGTTCTTCCAATGCATTTAAATAGCTCATTATATTTGGTCAGGAGAGATGTTGCTGTTGTTGTTTCTGTCGCGAAATATAATCTTCCATCACTATGACCCCCACCATTTAGAACACACAGTACGGTATAAACACACTTTGCAGTACAGTAAAGCGTTCGTTTCCTCAAAGCAAGCAAGGCGGGATGCACACACGGCGCATGAACAAAACAGCAAACCAGGAGAATTCAACTCACAAAAATGAACGTGTCAGTGTCCTGAATCTTTTCTGACCGCTAATTAGGAGCTGCGGCGCCCAAAGGAATGCGAGATCCTCACTTTGCTTTGAGCAGCGGTGTTACAACAATGAAGCATATTAATTGTCTCTACCGACTGTAGTACATATTCCACATTCATGTTTGGTAAATATATGAATAAACCTTTACGTATCCATCTTTAGCACGGGCAGATAGAACAACATATCATAAATGCAACTAATACAAAAAAATAAAGCCATAGTTAAAAATAAAGAAATGGAGCTGCGTGGTGCATATAATTAAATCTAGCTCTTGAACAAAGTAAAAAGATGACTTTTATTACTTGTGCGACAACTGTCAAGGAAATGATACTTTCACTCAAGTGTGCACAGCAGTGAAAGGCTCTCCTGAGCCAATGAAGGAAATGAGAGTGAAAAAGTTGAGCTCATTTGTCAAGGAAGTTGTTATCGCTCAGCTCCTGGCGTGCAGATGAAGGCAAATAGCAACTCAGTTCACAGAAGCCAAGAAGCATAACCTGAAGGAATAATTGAAGATGATGACAACGGAAGCCAATGCCTGTGTCGTTTGATTCTCAATGGGAGCTTTTGCAAGAAGGCATGATTTTTAGCCTAAGGGCAACAACTAACAAGAATATCTATAATCCATTAATCTGGCTATTTCTCATTTAATTGATGAATTGGATTTTTTAAAAATGAATTGCCAACAAAAAACAGTTCATGGTTCCAAATTGATGTGGCAGAACAGTGCAAAAACAGAATGCTGCCTGAAAACATCCCAGAGCACGAAAGTAAATAATGGGTTATGTATTTTTTTTCACCAAATATTATCATAGATTGCTAGATAGATAGTACTGTACTGACAAGATCGCCAAAAGTCACACTGGGCAGTCCTTACTTATGAGTCGGCAATACAGCCTTCTTGTTGGAAGCTTATAAGAATCCAAAGGTCCAATCAAACACAATATAATGAACTAAAACTCCCCTCCTCGTCCAACGTCTCCGTGTACTTCTCTAAACTTGCTTGACAGTTTAAATTTCGCGGTATTTGTGAGTTCACGAAATTCCGTTCATCCGAACTCGCTGATTTTGCAGCGACCAATCGGAAATCAACAATGGGTTTTGGGGGCCGGATATGCAGCTGGAACGAAAATCAACGTTGTGTTGTTTCTAACGGCATTTATCCGCATATTTATATTGCAAAAAACGACAAATGTCAATCGACGTCATCTTTGCCAATCATCGCGATAACAGGACTCAGCTGGTCAAAACCAGGCGCATGGTGGTGGCGACATTTTCAGCCATTGATTGGCCGAAACAAATGTTTGGTGGGCGTGCACAAGTGCGCAACTGCCCAATCAGCGCAAAGTATTGTATTGAACGTCCCACCTTTCCTGAGCAACCAGATTGACACTGAAGAGAACTCCTTTGAGGAATTCGTGTATCAATCTAGCTCTTGCCGGTGTTCGTACGTCTCCATTGCTAAAGATGGTCAAAGTCCACTAAAAACATCTAGTCGCATAAACTAATCTAGGTATTTACATTTAACAATATACTGTACTGGCGTTTGAAATAAAAACGTGACGCAACCCTACCGCTAGGGGGGAACGTTACAATTTTTTGCACTAAAGTCGAACTCCTCGACATCACAAATACTGTATCTCCCAACATCAACAAAAAATGATATTAGGACAAAGCATAAAATGACCAAAAAAGATACATGAATACAAAAACGCGTCTTTCGTTTAGCCAGGCGAATTACACACCACAGCTCTCCCATGTTATTCACAACACTAAAGCTAAATTATCTGAGGTGGACAGAGGGTCCGTCAGTCCATCACTTTAGAGTTTAGAAAGCGTACAAAACTTTTTTCTGTGACAAATGACGTTTAAACGATGGGTGCGCACAGGTCAACAAAACTGAGGGAATGCAGTAATCCGGTCACAATTCCACAGACAGTCATCTTAACCTAAACCATATGACAAACGCACATTTGACAAGCAAATGGCGACAACAAGCCCCGGAACATTCTCTGAATACTGGCTTAGTCGTCTGGCTTTTTGCATCAAATGTAAGCAGTCTTAAGCTCGCTACACGCTCTCAGTTCTGCCTGCAAACATGATGAATCGACTTGTGAAAAATGAATGAGAGCCCGAGGCTGGAATTTGCAAGCTAAATGATGACAGGCTGAAAGAAGGGCTTGCTCCTTCATTCGTTGACAAGGAGCTTCAAGGACTCGTGCTCCCACAAAGATGTGGATAGTGACATGCTTGTTGTGAAAGAGGGGAGATCACCCGTGCATTCCTAACCGATCTTTGCTCCCTTTAATGGGCCCACACACTCACTATCTGACTTCATGGAAAAATACAGCCATCATCCATAAGCACTGAGCCTGGCCTACTTTTCGGATGTGGACCAGGAGGAACACTTTGGTTTATGTAAATAATATAGCAGCATGGCTTGTTTCCACATCGGGGTGGTTTGTGGAATGATTAGCTCCAGTCGTCCCGTTGAATGTCTTTCCAAGCAAACCCCAAACACAATGAACGATGAGCTATGAAGCGATGGTGAAATGGAAAAGGGAACTTTCGACCTCAAATCATGTTATCATCATTCCACCGTCGGTTGTATTGGTTATGCCGTTGTCAAGAGGGGTGACAGTTGTCAAGAGTAAAATGATGCAAAGGCCAAGTGAAGTTAAAATGTGAAACGCGCCTCCAGTTGCAATGGTTGCAATGGACACCGATCAAATATATGTTTTAGTATCAAATGATTGGCATTTCCATGTGGTCGACTCACCAGTATGGGGAAGCCGGTGAGAAAGTCATAGATGAAGACAATACCGCTGATCAGGTAAGTGATCTGCAGTGAAGTCTTGAGAGGTTCCGAGCCATCGATGGAGGACCTGCGCTTGCCCTGAGCGTCCTCCACCACAATGGTGGGGACGTTGAACTTGTTCTTGTCCGCTTTGTGGCCTGCCTGAATGGAGAAGGTCTGGAAGAGAGCAATGCCGATGCAGATCACACCCATGGTCACGCTACCGCCAATCAAGAGCAGGAAGCAAACCCCAAACCCCAGGCCGATCTCTGTCACAATGAATCGACAGTCGGAGGTGTAGAAGCGGTCGATTGTGTCGTGCCAGCCCACTGCTGGGAGTGTGGACAGGATGAAGGAGACCATCCAGATCCCCATCACCGTGTGCACCGCCTGCTTCTTGGTGTTGCTCAGCCTGGAAACACAAATACACAATTAAGAACAGGAAACACGAATAAGCCCACAAAAAAAAACAAAAACAACAACACACGGCTGCACCTTGACTTACGAGCAACCCCCCTTCATATTTGCTTTGACTTGCGAGCAACCGTTCACTACACAAACGCTAGACGGCGACAGCAATCTCAACTCAGCTCACTTCCCATTAAGCAGCAGTTTGTCAGAGAGTGAACAATTGTCTAAAAAAGAGGCTTGAGACTGTTGATTGACACAACTAGTTCAGAGTTTACTGCCAAACTAAACGTAAAACAAGAGGACTAAAACGACCATATGACTGTCCCTTTAAGTCCACCAGCTTAATGTTAACACATCACGGTGAATGCCAATGATGGGCTAAAAAAAAAAAAAAAATCACATAATATCATGATACTCACAGGCATATTTTCTTTATCTTCACCCCCCAAAAATGTCTCATCTTGCTATTATTTCAGCTCATGGTTGGAAACACTGTGCAACTATTTTGACTTGCGAGCGTTGTCAGAGACAAAATTAAACGCATCAACACGCATTAAATGTCAAGTCATGTCACTGACATACTGGTGAAAGCGCGTCGACATTTGGAATTCTTTTAACAGCACATGTACAACCAGAATCCCAACACATGTCAAAACCTCTCTGAATGGTCCGTACATTACTCTGACTTAAAAGTAGGTAGGGAACCTTGAGTAACACGAAACACCACCTACTGTACTGCACAAACAATTCCCCACAATAATTTTGAGAAATTACAAGAACCAAAAACAAAGCCTTTTCCAACAACCACACGAGCATGAGCAACGTGCTATACTCCTTTGCAAGTGACCCCAAAACATTCTCTTTTTTAAAAAAATTATTTTCCACGTGAAATTCTGCTCATAACTCAAGGTAGGAGGAAGATCCTAATCACGTGCATGAAAGAGGTAAAAAGAAAGAAAAAAAATTGCAAAGGAAGTCATCTTTGCAGTGTGGGAAAACAAACGGAAAAACACTCTCCGCTCTACAGTGATCACTTGCAAAGTGGATAAATTGGAGTTGAATGCTGGGGCAATAGCAAAAAATAGTTTCACATCCTATGGTCAATTTGTCACTTTGCTCTACATCTGCGCTGAGGGATTTTGGTGGTCCTCACAACTTCTGAGTAATTGTTGCAGACGACCACCCGCTAAATGTTTTTGTGTCCTTTGGCCATTGGCCTCTATCTCCCGCACACTCACACCTGAACTACAGCAGCGAGTGACAGATGTTCCTATTAAGGTATTGTCACCGTCCTGCACTTTAGCAACACTGTTACTGAGAACATGGAAGCTCAAAATGACTCGTTTGACCAAATAATGTATTGCGGAAAATAAAACCACATCAAAATGATTCCGTCCAATTTAATCAGGGTTGCCCAATTCATTGAAAAAGTAACTCAGTTACTTTACTCATGATTCTCTTTTAAAAGTAATCAAATCACTTGACTAATTCCTTGATTTTAAAAGTAACCGAGTTCGATTACAAATTACTTTAATCCAGGGTGTCAAACTCATTTTTGTCACGGGCCACATTGTAGTTACGGTTTCCCTTAGAGGGCCTTTATGACTGTGAATTTTGTGAAACCATATAAATGTTTAACCACCTCCACATTTACATACACAGCGAACAACAAATTGATAACTAGTTTAGACATCAGAAGTCAAGAATAATGGATTGTTCAAATATTGTAATTATTACATTATACTGTATATGACCATTTGAAATTTTGATTCAGACTTTAGCTAGCATCACGGAAGTTGACATGCTTGAATTGCTTTTGCGGGCCACATAAAATAATGTGGCGGGCCAGATCTGGCCCCCGGGCCTTGACTTTGAAACCCGTGCTTTAATAGGTACATTCAGCAGATGCCGACAACCCAGTTTAACATGAGACAATGAGTCCTGGTTTTGCCTCTTTCGTGAACTTGAAGTGCATTTTAACAGTGATGTTGAAGAATACACATTGTTTTTAGTAAAAATAAAATAAAGACAACCGTTTTTGACTTCACGTGATTTTTTTTTTAATTTTAAAAATGTGTCTTTTCCAGATTTCACTTGCCATAAATGGACTACTTTTTATGATTAAAAATGAAATAGACAGTCATTCTCGACTTCACTGAACATCTTTTTTTAACTGACATTTATCATGTTCATTGTTGATAAAAACGATGACATTTGGGGACGTCCTGCAGTCACACATTATGCTGGGACTTTCTCTTTAAGCTTGAATGCATACCGTGCTGGGAATATGTTATTGTGTTTTGGTTTTGTTTTTTTAATGTAGAATTTTTTTAAGCTAGATAACACTTTGAGAGCACAGCGTGTGCAACAAACCTTAATATTTTTGTCTTTAGCTGACACAAATTCAAAATATAGTGACTGAATTTCCAGTTTTTGATGTCACGTCCTTTGGATTTCCAGCCTAGGCTGGTATGTTTTTTTTTGGTTTTTTTTTTTTAGATTGTGCAAGGCGGTGGTTGTCATGAATCGCTGTGGCTTCAA
>CAAKHF010012390.1:14426-25070 GCA_901007745.1 Hippocampus kuda
TGTGTGACGTATTTATAGTTACATTTTGTTCATCAGATAAGATATACACACACAATCACAGTGAAACTAACACTGCTGACTGTATTTACTTGCACATCATAAGAACACCTGTATATACATATGCAGTATATGGCCATATTGTCTTTCATAGACACAATTATTTATTGTCTTTTCTTGAATACAACCAGGTGATTTATACAAAACCGCATTTTCCACCTAAAGTGTGCCTTTGCATATTTGCACAATGGCAGAGTTTTGAACATTATCACTTGAAAATTGAGTTTGCATAAATGTTCCTAAATGTGAAGGGCCATACTTTTGTCCGCCGCTTACATTAAAGGAAGAAGGAAGAAGTTTGTCAACCACATTGTTTTTTTTTTCAGATTAAATCTATTGTGTTGGTGGAAACAGGAGAAATTATGCAAAGATTTAATTCAGCGACAGCTGAACGATTTTGAAAAATAATGTAATTGTGACCATAGCCCCCCTCCCTCAATATTGTGATGGTGATTTAATATCTGATTAATATTTCAAGATCTTCTTCCCCTGTATTTTTCTAAACACAAGCAATACATTCATCTGTATCACAATGAACAAAGACAGATTCATGATACTTTAGGGCTGCCAAGATTCGTCATCTAGTCCGAACTATGTCAACAATCAAAATTGGTGACAATTAGTTGAATTGTCGACGAGTCATTTATTGTGTGTGTTTACGTGTTTATTTATTTGATGCTTTGTTTTTTTTTCTCCCACTGTTCCTGCTGGCATCTCTGTGACACACAGTGGCAGTTATGGTCATCATCCGTCATCCGTGATGTAAACAGAAAGCACTATGGCTAAAGCAATCACATGGCTAATCAACATTAGCAACCGAATGTTTGGTCTATTTAACCAAAGATACCTAATATGATGCAAACCTGCCTCTCAAGGCAGCAAGACAGGGATGCTCAATCATCTAAAAAGGAAGCCTGTTGTGCCTGATGCCTGATTTTATTTCTAACATAGGGACAGTCATGTCTACAAGTGCGCATTAGGACACAAAGCTTCCCGTCTGTGTTTGATGTAGTGGTGTAACATGATGTCCTATTTGCTACATTAACATATAAGAGTGTCTGCTATGGATTACGTAGGTATTAGTCAGTGAACTCCTGTTTATGGACAACCAAAACACAGCTAATGTGTGTCCGTCTTTGACATCAACACAGGAACAGCATATGCACTCAAAGCCAGTATCTCTCCATTCCCACAGTTGTGAATGTTAACGGTGTTGTGTTTAAGAATAGCAACACTCAAGTAACAGAACACGACATATTTGCCACAAGACAATACATAACAATGAAACAGATAATCTAATTCAACTCAACTCAACTGTATTTATAGAGCACTTTCAAACAGCCATCACTGCATACAAAGTGTTGTACATGGAACAACTAACATATACAACAGTAAAGCAACAAATCGGTAACAAAGACGGTAGAAAGCACCGAACAGCAAAACCAAGAACAAATCTGAGTCATGCTGAGTCAAATGCCAAAGAATACAAGTCATAACAACAATTGATGACAATATACTATGTTACAGCGCGAAAACACATTTGGTGCTCCTAATATTTAGGATTTTTTTCCTTTTCAGGTACATACCTAGTTTAATTTTGTAGATCAATGTCCTACTTTTAAATTATGCATACTAGTGAAGCAAAACAAAACCTTTTGGATAAAGTTTATTGGGTAACGCAAAATTAAAAACCATGAGAAGGGTTTTTTTTCTTTCGCTTTAGCACAGTGCCTTTTTCTTTGGAATAGCTCTCAAAAAATGCTTGGTGCCTGGGAAGAGTGAAATGTTTACAAGTATTTATTTTTGTATTTATAGATAGTTTCATAGCATTAGTGCAATTTGCATTGTGTATAGATTCTGGTTCCATTTTAAAATGCACTAAATATTTACAGCAAAAAATTTGAAGGCCACAGTTTCGCCTTGTTGAAAAAAAATCACTTCTGGGAATTCTCTTTGGAGACTTAGTAAGTTTCTGCTCCAGTGGCAAGTGCTAAGGTTGCGGGTGCACAACTCTGTCAGCTGCAATTATGAAAAGTTGATTCCAGGAAGCCCTATGTGGCATTTCTAACACAATGTAAACTACGGTTACCTCATCTGATCAAGGTTCAGACCCCCGCATACAAATTTAAGGGGGTTCACACCACACATGTGCACACTGGCCCTCTTGACAGTTCGAAATTGTCGTGGGAGCACCACAGTTTTAGTAAACAATTTGATTTACACAGACCAATGCACTCCACATACACCTTCATGCCCTGGTGTCTGGCATTTATCAGGTGGGCTGCTGAGAGCTCCCTGCCACTACTGATCCATCAGTAGCAGGGTTCTGCAGGTGGTCAGTGAAACCTGAGAACTCTGCTTCGTTCACACAGGAGCACCCCACCCACCACATGCATGCTAATGTTGGCTCACTGGAGCAGAAATGAATAAAGTCCTGCAGCCATCGAACTGTCAACATGCTCACATAACCTGATTGTCCTTCTGTGTGAAATACAGCACAAGGACCTAAAAGCAAATTGATGCCTTATAGCCCACAATTGGGTTATGCTGCAGTCATGCAGTGTTGTTATGGATGTGACTTGTCATCTCATGCTTGATTGGTGTTTTGAGGTAAAAAAAAAAATATGTCAGCCTTTTTTGACTTGGTGAGACGTGAACTTGTTTTTTAGGTCACTGAAAAGAGCAAGTGCTGTGCCAATTACCATACATCATAGGATCTTAATATATACCAAATGTTTTGTGTTTGGTCGACAGCAAAAGTAGTAACACTGAAATGTATTCTTTGTGCAATAGCAAATCATTGCAATTATGCTATTTTTTTTGTCAGTCATGGTTGTATTGATCGGTTTGTAGCGTTTTGAACCACAAGTTGAAATGGTATAGTGTTCTGAACAGGGGTGCAGATTCATTTGGGGTAATATAAGTAAATACTGGGGCATTGGAGTCCAAGTGCTTAAGTAAGCTTTAGAACATAGGGAACTTCCCTTACACATTTCAGAGGTTCCTTTGAGCAAGGCAGCTAAATATATCTTTACCCCATAAAGTACAGTTCCATTTGGATTGTCACAGTTTAAAATGGCACATGTAGGGGGAATTGGGTATGTAAATAGTGTTAACCTAGCATAGCATAGTGATTCTATAACTTAAAAAATAGGCATGTGTGAATACTGTTCTCTGTAGTAGTGCACTGTACTGTATATTTATGTTGGTTTTTTTTGGTTGTTATTGTGCCACAAATGTGGCAGTTCTCTGTCACCCAATCAATGGACAGAAATGTGATTAGCTCCACCCTACATTTGGAATGCTGTACTGCAGGGATGTCAAACAAATTTTTGTCGCGGGCCACATTTTAGTTACCGTTTCCCTTGGAGGGCCGTTATGACTGAAACCATGTAAAGAAGTCAAGAATAACTGTTGATTCAACTCTTGTTTAAGTTACTATCACGAGAGGTTTTGTAACCAGAAAATGCAAAGACTATCTCTCTTATTTTATTACACATGAGAATTAATATTTTCGGTAGACATTTTAGAAAACATCATGGAAGTTGACTTGTTTGATCTGCTTTTGCGGGCCACATAAAATGATGCGGCCCCCACTGACCCCCAGATCTGGCCCCCAGGCCTTGAGTTTGACACCTATGCTGTACTGAAATCCACTGGCATGGGGATAAATAAATGCACCAGCTTTAGCATTTTCGAGGTTACAATTACCCACTAAAACTTAAATAACACAAGAACATTTTAAGAAACACAGTGGTGCCGTGGGATCCTTGTGACCCAATTTAAGAGTTTTCTGAAAAACAAACCTTCATTAGACTGAGATTTTTTATAATTTTTATTTTTTGCTTTGAGTTGCATAGTGGCAGTTAACTCACTTCGCAATAAGTAATACTTTGGCAAATATTGAACATGTAAAAAATAAAATAAAATAGGCTTCAAGCTGTGTAATGCCACTTCCAGTTAAGGTTTACTGTCAAATTAAATGCACGTTGGAGAATTACTCATTGTACTGTATATTTCAAAGAAACACAAAGCTTAGCCTTTCGTCTGCTAGCTTAATGCTATTGCTAACACACAATGGGAAACGCGTACTGTATAGTTCTTAGTAACTGATATTTGAACACACACGGTGCGGCAACACATTTAGACATTCACTATCGCAGTGCTCACAGTCATAAATGTATTCTTTGTGAGGAGGTCAGACTGTCTGTGTACTCTATACAGGTATATGTACGTGTAAAATATTATACTATATTCATCTGTCTGTCTTATACTGCCCTCATGTGGCCAAGGTGGGCAATAGCACAATGTTCATTGAATTAAATGAGAAAGTATGTGTATAATCCTATTTAATAGATTCTGTAAAGAGGAAAACATGTATTTAATGTTGACATACCTGAGAGAAGAGTGTTGTTAAAAAGCATGCCACATTTGAATTTAAATAAAAAATGCCATGTAAATGAAATCAGGCTTGAAAATGGGCTTGACAATTGTGAACATTTTCAATTCCCTCAGCTCTCAGATGTTGTGGGTGTGTCCGCTGAATAGGGTGGAAATTCTCTCTTCTCGACTCCTGTCTCTCAAATAGTACATTCTTAAAGTAATGTGCTCAAATATCTTTCATTCCGTTAGATGACCCTGGTGCCAGTCCACGATGTCCATAAGCTCCTTAGCTCCTAGCCTCCATCTAGGCAAACAAACAATCAATTTTCTCTGAAGATTCTCTGTTTCATAGAACCAGGCGCGGAGCGGGGCGGTGGTGAATTAGACCGCCACGCCGCTGTTCCGCAAGCCAGCTAGCCCGCTAGGTAGCCGCTAGTTCCTACGAGCTAGCTGACTAGCTCATGGACTGGCGGACTGGCAGCTGGGCTGTCCAATTCTCCACCGTCTTGCGCCACATGCTGCACATGAGAGCCAACACAACAAAGACAGTGTAACCCCAAGAACACAAAACACATAAGACTTGAGGGAAAAAATATTTTTTAGCATAGCTTCTTAGCAAACTGCACGCTGTTTTAGAGATGGCTTATTATTCTTGTTATTATGATGGAGATGGAATAAGGCCACTCATTGCTTGTTCGGTGGGTGAGGGCCAACTGGGCCTCGTTTTTGCCACGCTCCAAAAATTTACCGCCATGTCTCAACAATTCAGTACTAAATTGTCCTGTCTTTGTACATGTCAGCACTGACCTTCAAGATTGTTTAATATTTTAAAAACAACTTTACAGGGTCTTTATAGATACACATTATTTTTGTGTTGGTTTGTGAGGAGACTGGAATGGATTAATGGCGTTAACATTCATTTTAATGGGGAAAGATGATTTGCAGTACGAGTGATTTGAGTATTACGACCGTGGTTAGGGAAGAAATTAAACTCGGGAATAAATACCATTTTATTTTGTGACTTTTGTACCAGGTACCATGCAGCCTAGAGTACTGGGATGAGCTCCAGGATGCCTTTGTTCCATATCGAGACTTTAGCCTGTCAGAGAGCCGTGCCTGTCAACTGCAGCTTCCCAGTCTCAGCTTCACTGATCAGCAGAAGGAGCTGGTGGCCTCAGATGTCTGGAGGATCGTCCTCAACAATAACAGCGAGGGAGGAGATGAACAGAGGTAAAAGAATGTTCATCTTAATGTTGTTGTACATATTTCCTTGTGCACACACCACCTCATCAATTAGGAGCTAGGCTAGGCCACTGAACACCACACATTCTTCTACCCAGCAGAATTGTCTGCTTCAATAAAAGTTTTGTGTTTCCATTGTAAAAAGGAGCCAAAGTGTCTAACATGCACTGATGCCCAGCGACTAATCAACAATTATCAAATCTGCCTGACAGTTGGACGTCAGCATATAAAGGCAACAAAAAAAAAGCCATTTAAAAACACGATGGTATGCAGTAGAAAAAGCCATTCCTCAAACAGGATCGTGTTTTGCCAATGCCAATTGTAAGTAGTAAGAAGTAAACTGAACCGTGCAGCTTGGTGCAAATTTTAAGATCTCCCTGAACTGCAAAACTACAGAATCCCTTGGTATTTCCTAAATTCTGCCTCCCGCTTTGTGTTAGCTTGTAGAAGCCCTTTGCTTCAGTATCAGTGTGCCACAACACACAGCAAGTTGGTAGGTTAGGTGTGGTCTGGAAGAACCTGACTGTCTGGCACAGACCCAACGTCAACCCCATCAAACCCGAGGATGAGTTTCATCCCAAACACATTTGTGATGAATTACAATAGAAGTTGCGAGCCAGGCCCTCTCATCCAACATCGACGTTCTCTGACCTCACAAATGCTCATCTGAATGAATGCATAGAAATTCCCACAAATACATTGCAAAATGTTAGACAGTCTTTTTAGAATAGCGCAAGATGTTGTTGTCTAGTTGTAAGTATCTGTTGGTATAATGGCGTGTCGGTGTCTATTAATATTGTTCTGGCTTGCCTGTACACTTACTCAAACTTACTGTAAGTTGTCGTATGTTGATGTTTGAGCTGTGTTTACTGTAGTTTTAGTTTACATCCACAATGAGTGCGAGTGAAAGTAGAGGGAGCGAACATATCCAGGCGACTAAGCGCAAAGAGTCAGCAATGGTCCCTTGTACCACATATGGTGAGCAGGAGCTGGGAGTGGGTTTGGAAGGCGTTCAGATCGGCCTAATGAGATTTCCCAGCACACCAAGTGCCTGTCAGGCCCCATCCGGATTCCTTCCTGCTTACCTTGAGTGTATCTAATCGAGGGAAAGCTCACGGGAAGCATGAAGAGTAAAAAGCTCCCTTTGGTTTGGCTCACAAGTTGCGAGAAGGGTTGGGTCAACTTGTAACACCTCAAAAAGAATGTGTTTGGTCTTCCAGTCTTACTACCACTGCTTCTCCTCTCCAATATGTCAGCAAACACCTTCTGACTTCTTATGGGCTTCATGCATTCTCTCTTCAATTTCTTCCCATCTTAATTCACTTATTTCCTTTCTCCCCTGTTTCCTCCTGAGATTTAAGGAACTTTAAGTGGAATAGAATTTGGCAAGCCCACATTCTGTGTGGCTTAGAGAGCTCGATGAGCAGGAAGGGAGGGACCAACTAAACATGTAAGAGAAGAAACTGAAAAAAAAATTGTGAGTGTAAAACCAAATATACATCTGACTTTCATTATAATCATACGCCAAACTCTAGATGTCCCTTGTTTAAATTATTTGTCTTTTTTGATCACAAATGATTCCACACTGCTAACTCACTCATTTCAACTGTACTTTAAAAAAACTTACAACATACAAATTACAAACCCAATTCCAATGACGTTGGGACATTGTGTTATACATGAATAAAAACAATACAATCAAATGCAAATCATGTTACACCTATACTTAACTGAATATACTACAAAGACAAGATGTTTAATGTTCAAACTGATAAACTCTCTAATTTTTTGGAGCATTAACTGAGACCTTTATGGCTGGAACGTATTCCAAAAAAGCTGGGACAGGTGGCAAAAAAGACTGAGAAAGTTGAGGAATACTCATCAAACACCTGTGTGGAACATTCCACAGGGCAAGTGGGAACAGGTGGGTGCCATAATTGGGTATAAAATGAGCGTCTCTGAATTGCTTAGTCAATCACAAGCAAAGATGGGGCGAGGTTCACCTCTTTGTGAACAATTGCGTCGAACAGTTTAAGGACAATGCTCCTCAACGTACTGTCGCAAGGAATTTACGGTCCATAATATCATCAAAAGCTTCAGAGAATCTGGAGAGATCACTGCTTGTAAGCGGCAAGGCTTACATGCAGAAATATACGCTGCCATCCAAGCAATGTCTTTTTCATGGACCCCCCTGCTTATTTCAGCAAGACACTGCCAAACCACATTCTGCACGTGTTACACCAGCGTGGCTTCATCGTAAAAGAGTGCGGGTATTGGACTGGCCTGCCTGCAGTCCATACCTGTCTCCCATTGAAAATGTGTGGCGCATTATGACCCATAAAATATGACAAAGTAGACCTAGGACTGTTGAAAAGCTGAAGCTGTATATCAAGCAAGAATGGTAAAGAATTGTGGACAAGCAGTGGAAGGGTATGATTTGCATTCATGTAAAGAACTTTAAGCTGCATTTTACGTATGAAACGCGCTATGCCAATAAAGTTTGATTGATTGATTAAGTGGCTTCGGTTGCGCTTTCTATTTACGCATGAATCTTGAATTGAACAATACAATACAATACAATACATGCTGATTTATATAAGTGTCAAATCTGCTTCTCCTCATTGTCTTCAGTTCAGATAGTGATTCTGGATCCCAACTACCGTGCGATCAGTTGGTATCTCCCATGGCCCTGGCAGCGTGCACCCGTGTGGACTCCTGCTTTGCACCTTGGTTTGTTCCCTCCTTGGGTGTGTCCCTGCAGCTGGCACAGATGCAAGTTCATCTCTGCCACCATCTAGAACAACTGGGAACAGGTTAGGATGCAGAAAACAGATTCATACCAAACTCGGCCTTCAAAGGCTAGTCGACTAACTTTGAATATTCTCTGTCTTTGCAGTTCCATCTCAAAAGCTTCGACCCTTCCTGCCAGACAGAAAGATACCTCAGAAACAAGAGTTCATGGTTATTGGTACTTGGGAGCCACACATTTTCCTGCGTCAGTGGACCAGTGGCCCAAGGCGTTGTCAGGAATTCAACTTTTCCACCCAGCTCGAATGCAAGCTGCTGGAGTATCGAAACTTAACACACCTGCAAGTTCTGCAGCCCTGTGTAATACAGGTAGTTCACACTACAATTACAGAATATGATGAGGGCCACTGCAAACACTCTTTAACATTAATTCTGGTTGTTGCAGTGGTGTACAACTGCATTCTGTGGCGTGTATTTCAACCCTCATTTCCGTTTTTAAAAAAAAAAAACACAAGAAGAAAAGAAAGCTGTTTCATTCGAGTGTCGTAGCAAGTTCTATCCATTGAAGAGATCTGATTTACATTCCTGTGATTTGTTTCAGGGCCACGCTACAGCCACATGTTGTCCCCAAAGCAGTGTGTGGGATGCAAACATCTTTATGGAGCCTATGTTTGCCACGATCAGCCAGTATGCCATCCACACATTAGACACCGCCGTGAAAAGCTGGCAACAGGTAATACAGACTACACTGTGTATATTAAACCACATCCAATAATTTAGTGGTCCAGAACCACCTCACATTTAATTGCAACTGTGTGGTGAAAACATGACCTCTAAGGGTCAGATTAAATAGCAGGCATTAATTTCACATGTTCAGTCACTAACAGTGTGCCTCCTGTTGGCTACAAGTGTAAAAGTGGTGAAGACAGTGATGTTTTTTTTTTTTACCACGAAAAATTTGGGAGAGCTCAAATATATAAGTTTTTTTTAAAGTGAAGAAATTGGAAAAGTGACTCTGATAAGTTTATTGTTTACATGAAGTGCATTTGAATGAGATGCTTCTCCCCATCCTAATTAAAATTTAGGAGCGCAATCCCGAAAAATTTCTTTGGGAGTGGCCAGGACCAATTGTCACACTACAATCAAATCAAATGACCTACATACAAGGAAATGTGGAGCTGAAAGGAGTTTTGTCATAGGTAGGACTGTGCACAAATCGGTGGCAATTTAAGCTGAGGTCTGAATTGGCCGTTTAAAAAAATGCAGAATCAGGGTTCGAGTGAGAATGAATTATAGCATACTGTCCCGTGTAGTAGTGTCACAGGAATGTTTGAACCGTATGTCAGATGAGAATATAAGGTTCACTTAGAAAGGCATTAATTTACTTTTTAAAAAAGGATGCTTCATCAACACATCCAGCACCAAGACATGGCTGTGTTTTCTTTTATTTCAATTTTCAAATTTTCATTCTTTTTCATTTTTAGTATTTGTATACGTAGCATTCAAGACGGAGAATTGATTTTTTGTTGTTGTTGTTGTAAGCCTTTAGTGCTGTTTGGTACTTTCACATGTGCTCTATCTCAAGCGTTACATCCAAAGAGTTTAGGAGATGAAGACCACAGTTTGTGTGAGCAAAATAGAAGAGCAATTGGTGTGCTGACATAGTTTTCATTACTTGACGATCAAACAGTAGACATGGGACAAAGCAATTTGATCTTCTCCTCATTTTTGCTTGTGGTGCAGGTGTAGTAAATCTGTCAGGGAAATCTCAAGAAAATTCTCTCTATTCTCTGGCACAAAGATGGTTGCCTTTGTCCCATGCTTGGAGGAATACCAGCTAAACAGTGGATAGCAGTTCACAAGACTAGCTTGGATTTGATGAATACAATGTGCCGAACGGGGCATTTTAGTTGTTTGTAAATTGTGACAAAGAGGGCTGCAGTTTATCTGTTGTAGACCTTTAACGCATTGGAGCTCGTCGTCCCTCCTTTCTCAACACTCACCACTGCCTCTGGTCGTCCGCATTGCAGTGTTTGAAGTAATGCCTGAGAAAATACGGTAACATTTGAGTGATGACACCTGCCAAGGCTTCATCTGGCCCAAGTCCTCCACCCACTTCTCTGCCACACTTACATGCTCACACACTTGGGACTCTCTTACTCTGCATGGTTCTGCTCAGCTGTGCTTCTGACTCATTATACTAGACTCTGGAGA
>CAAKHF010012390.1:25090-54163 GCA_901007745.1 Hippocampus kuda
TGAACTATCTTCATAGTTTTACTTGGGAGAAATAATAGCTGTTGGAGGGTTTTAGATACTAAAAACAGCTGTGGTCTTTACCTGTTGAAAATAAAATGTTTCGAGTACTTACAAGTCTGTCTGTCTTAAATAAATCCTTTAGCTGAGATTGTGTTTGTTTTTACTCCATCATCAAAGTTCTCATGAGTTACTTTGGATAATGGCTACTATTTGAGCATTGGTTTCATTATTTTATTGGTGTAGACTAACGCACATTCCCAATTTCTATCCGTTAATTTAGCCATAAATAGCACTGGTATGAATGAGTGCTCTAATGAAAACTCAGAGTGCAGCACTGAAGTAGTGTTTTGGGCACGTTGATGTCTTTACCCAACTTGCCAATTATGACCACTTGGTCATTTCATATCCCACAGGGATGTTCTTAAATTCACTGTGGGGTGGTTCGTGGAGTCGTTGCGTTTATGTATTGTTTTGATTGGACTAAACAGCAGCAACCTTGGAACTCCTACATAACTACTTCAACCACTTTGCTTAACACATGGGGGAAACACACCATAATTATGAGGTAAATGTGCTGCATGTGGGTATGGTCGTGTTGGAGACGGGGGTAGAGAGAGGTCAATCACAAAACACAGATCCTGTTGAGAATGGTGGGGCACTGTGAAAGGCCTGAGTTTTAAGTAAGTGCTTGATTTAATTGTGACCAAAGCCTGGACATACACGCATGTACGCACACGGTTCATATGTCAGAAAACGGGATCCAAATTGAAAATCTGCTGAGTTGGACATTTTAACAGCCTTTGTCCCGCCACAACGGAAGGCTGCATTCTCACTTGATGTAAACATGTTGTGATTCTCATGGTTCCTGGTTTCAGGGCTGTCGGGCAGGTCTGTTGTGATGTGGCACTAAGGGTCACCAGTGAACCGTAGAGAGGATTCCTCAACTACCACACAAGTTAACGCTATTAGTCCGTGTATAGTCGTACCACATCCTCAGAACCAGAATGGCTGTAAGACTTCCAGATGAACAGTAATAAACGTACGTACAACTGCTGCTTTGTTACAAGGTTGTAATTTACATGTACAAAAAAAAAAATCCACACATACTGTGATTGTCATGACAACATGGGTTGCTGTTCTACCCATAATAACATCAAAAGCTTCTGACATAAGTATACAAGCCAAAGTCATTGTTCGTAATGCTCACCTGTGTACTTCCATCTACTTTCTGTTGGCTCTGTCCATTAATCAAAATCAACAAATGTATTGAGCCATTCTCATGTCAAGTATTGTTAAGTTCAGAGCATATTTGTTTGGCTGCCATTAATATACGTTTCAGATGCATCTTTTTTGGTTCATATCCTTGAACTCAGTTGCCCCATCTGGCCCCGACCTCAGCCCTCTTAAATTTTAACCTCAAGCCTCCATTTTCAATTCTCCATCCTCATCTTTGCTCCTCTCTTAGCCACTAAACCTCAGGGAAGTGGCTTTGGGAGAAAGCCACACAAAAGCTTGGCAATATATATTTTCTCACAAAAATCTTCATAGGCCTTTGTAAATGCAAAAGTTGTTCTCCTTTGTGTATTGCATACATGCATACCCACAGAGAGAGAGAGGGAGAGAAAGAGAGGGAGGGAGAGAGAGAGAGGCGCACACACACACACACACACACACACACATGCATATAACGTGTGTTCCTTTGCAAATTGAAACAATGTGTCAAAAGATAGTTTTCCCGGTAGTAGCAGATATATGGGTGCGAGTGATCTATCGAAGAATATTGAGATCAGAGGTGTTTCACGGCTGCCTCAGTGCGGCTCACAGATGTTGTACATTTTTATTAGAATAAAGCCCTTGCGATATATCATCGTGGCTTCAAGGAGGTCCCATCATACATAACAATTATCCAAAAGTAAAAGCCAAGCTGAGGGAACACAAGATGAGACCCAATAGCATATACAGTACATGTACATAAAATACAGCCATCTGTAGAATGTCACACAAATCCAGAGGCAAAAAGCGCATTGTAAATTGGACAGTGATTTCTGAGAAAAGGACAATCAATGATAAATCTGCAGAGTAGAAGCAGTTTATTAAAAACAAACAAATAAGAAATCATCCCAATCTGTGATTGGGGGTATTAGTTAGTCTTCATATAACAGTTTATACTGGTTACTGTATATTGATTTTAAATGTTATTTAAAATTGCTGAATCTAACTTTTGAATTAGGTACTTGAGCTGATTAATTTAATGTCGACAAGTACCATCATTCCAAGTTATAAGAAACTTGCGAGATCTGGTTTTAAGTTTTTGCTTGGTGCCAAAAAGCATACCATAGGATAAAAAAAATAGTAATCGACAACTTTGTCATGATTTAGACTGAAGATCAGTTTGAATTTGTCGCAGATCATGATCGGATGTATATATTACAGTTCCATTCGCATTAAAAAAATGGCAAACGCACAAACTCAATATTGCTAGTAGTTAATCGAGATAGATGGAGAAGTGGTCCTAATGTTAATCCCTGGGGCACCCCTTTATTTTGAATAAACATTTGTTTTTGTTATGAAGATGAGCACTGAACCAAAGAACTGCTGTTAAAGAAAAGCCAATGGCATGAAGTTTGTTTTGAAGTAAATCACGACCAACTAAATTAAAGGTTTGGTGAGATCGGTAACTGTGGCCCCTGTAAGATCTTCATGATAAATAGCAGAGAAGTTATCTTTTGTGAAGTTGAGTACAGCCGTTATGTATGATGCTTAGACATTAAGCCAATTTGAAATTGTGATAAGTTAAATGATATTGACAGTTTGAACGCAGTGTAGAAGTTAATTATAAAAGAGCTTTTCAAATACTTTGGCAATGGAACCAGATAATGGATCTAGGCCAGTTGTTGGTGATGTCAACAACATCACAACCGCTATTTTGAGAAGTGATGTGTGCATGTTTCCACATAGCAGGTAGCCCACAGGTTTCATCATAGATCAGGGGTGCCCAAACTTTTTGAAACCAAGATCTCCTTTTAAAGTAGCCAACCTCCTGCGATTAACTAAAGCGTGCATGCACATTTGCGTACGCATGCTTATTCATAACTAACTGAACTACAATAACGTGAATGAAACAGCAAAAATAAACCAGACACAAGATAGGGAGAGTTCAAGAAAAAAAAAAGAAAAGAAAATGCCGCCTACCTATTGGGAGACCTGACACAGGAACTCAGGGACGGACACACTTCAAAATGTGTGGTTTGTAAAGTGCAGGAACATCATATTGTAGCATGTGTACATTTTAAAATGAATGCCACTCCACATTCCCTTTCTTTCAATGCCATCATTGTATTTCAGATCAAACAAACAAGCTTTGAGTGAGAAATAAACCAAAAAAGTATGCATATGTTAATGTTCAGGGCTTCTCTTTTTTTCTCTGATCACGAGCTGCAAGAATCTGCTGACTGCAAGCAACTTTGTTTGAAGCAAGTCTTGCACTAATACCGTAGGTTAGGTGCCTTTATTTGTGACATCCATCAAATGCAACATGCCAGGAGTGTCACTCTTCTAAAAAGCTACAAAATACAGTACACCCTAAAAAAACATTTAAACATGGTTTAAAGTCGAAAATTATAGTTGAAGTCATATGTTGTCTGTGCCCCTACTAGTCTAAAGGTGGTATTCTATTTAATATTGCGTTGGTGGGATAAGAATTAAGATTTTCATCCATCTCAGGGTGCTGACATTTTGACATTCTACCACCCTCTGCTGTCAGCTGAAATTGGCATCAAAGTGCCCTCGGGTTCGCATTGCGAATGTCACGTGACCAAACCCAGAAAACAGGTGAACTTTGATGTTTCCAGTGCGGGCGAGCAGTGCAGAGAATGCTTTGTAATGGTGTTGAGAGTTTTTGACTTTTTATGCTCATCTAATGTAGATGGGTGTAGTTCTATATGTCCATTTCACAGGCTTCACTCTCCAGTTTCATATTTTATGAGTTCTTATTTGGAGTGGGTATCATTTACAATTTGTATTCCAGACATTTTATGAGCATTTGTCTTTGTGCCACTTGCATGGGCTCTGAATACTCAAGTAATAGCATCTGAGTTGATAAGTGAAATTAATAGCTTGATTCCTGGTGCATAAAATGACAGTTGCCGTCATTCCATCCTGCTCTATATAACGAGGTGTCATAATTTGTTTTCTTTTCAAATGTGTTTTTGTTATTTTTTCCCTCATGTTGATACACTTAAAATCAGCAGATATAAAATAGGCGGTTGCAATCACGGGAGGAAGCCGTTGTGACGTGCCCAACATGTTAGCTTGTGAACTTAAGTAGAAAGACGATACCATCAAAGGGCGGGCGGGATTAGCAAGATCGCACCAGGAAGTTTGTAAATATGCAGTGTCAAATTTGATAGGGAGCACGTATACCGTTCCACTGTAAAACTGGAAGTGGATTCGAAACCAGTGCAGCTGTCTCAGTTCTCTTTTACTCAACTCTCTCTTGCTCTTGCTCTTTCGCTCTCTCGCCTTCCCTCACTCCCTCCATCCCTCGCTCCCGCCGCCGTTTAAACTTTCCCATCCGTTTTCAATAGGCTCAACAACCTCAGGACCTTAAACGTGCTTGGCAGTCAGACTCGAAGCTTTTACTGCCAGCCTCTTTATAACCACCAACCCTTCTGCCATTTGAGAGTCTGTCATTTCTTTGGAATATTGGGGTAGCAGTAAATAAGATGCTGGGAGGGGTGCCCATGAGAGGTCCCCTTTGGGCCGAAATGCTTTGAATGGAGCTCAAAATAAAATTAGAAATTGTACATAAGCGGTTTGGATAATGGACGGACGGCTATTTTGCCTATAAACTCTGTTTGGTTCCATCAAAGAGACGGAGGAGTACAAGGCATCCATCCCTGCATGACACATATTGGTTTTCTCATTGATCCATAGATAGAGATCAGATTAGAAACGTAGTTTCACAATTCCCGACTAAAGTGCCCGCTTTGTTGAATCCTTTTTTTCTAGATGCATCAAGACAGTCCTGAGCACGTCATAGAGTTGCTGTTTCCAATTACCTGACGTTTTTGTTCTATCCAAATAAGGACTCATATAGAAATAATTCTATATGATCATTATAGGATTTCTGAAACAACAAATGAGATGGTCGTAGAGCTGAACAATTTGTCATTTTTATGACCAAAATTGCGATTCCAGCCGTGATCACCAAAGCTTTGTTTTTTTTTTGTTTGTTTGTTTGTTTTGTCTTTGTATTTGCAGTGCTCCTGACTGACCCAGAATCTATCAGCTATAATCTGAATATGAAAACGCCAAATTTGAATGGAAAAAAGCAGAGAGAAGAATCAGTCAATGTATCTGCCTCTTTTAACAAGAAATATTTCGTTTTTGAATAGCTTGATACTTCTTGATATTTTTTACACTTTCTGTCACAATCCATCAAGTATATGATGTGAAGGTGTCCGATTTGTACCATGTTATGAATTTAGGCCAGATCACTCAGGCCACGGTCTCTGAAATCAACTCGAGCTGGGCAATGTGACTGAAAAGTATGAAATATGTGATGGAAGTATTTCATATTGGTCAATATCGGTATGTATTTTCTTTTAATAAGTACTGTACACAGAGATAAAAGGTTGAAGTTGGGTAATTTTATTTTAACAAATAGTACTTAATCTTTACTAAGACACCAACGCAACTATGAAAAAGTCAAATAAACTGGTTAAATAAATTCAAACCATGAAGTAAATGCCTTTTTAGACATAATGTGCTTCGTCGGGCTAAGTCACAATTCAATCTGTTCCTCAAGTCATTCAGCCCTAGATGCCGGCCTAAGATTTGTGCACTGTTCTTCATACTTGCCATAGTGGTTAAAATATAAATTAAGATTAACTGGTTGAATTACCAAAACAATTTTTTTATACTCCTTTAGGAAGTAGGAAAGTCAAGTATTTCTTAAGTTGAGAAACTCTCAAGTTCATTCCAGGCAGTATCCTGGTTAGCTGTCAGCCTGTGATTTGTTTTACTCCCCTGTTGGGGTTATGTTGCTCCCACAGATGAACTCATCACAATCTCCTACTGACTCACAGCTGACCTGGCAAGGTCCCTTTTATTTTTTTTTTCCTGAAGATCAAGAACCCATACACTGCTAGCTTGGTGTTGTAAACGCGCTTGCAAGCTGGGCACAATTCATGATTGCGAGCCTAAGAGTTTTCTCCTGTCACATTCCCTAATTAATCAATCAATCCAATCTTCACTCTCACCTCGAACCACCATTGTACTGCTCATTTACAGAATGGAAACCCAGAGGCTGAGGAACTACTTTACAGCCACTATGTCATCTGTAATGATACCCATGAGACGCTGCGCTTTGGCCAGGTGGACACAGATGAGAATGTGCTACTGGCAAGCCTCCACAGCCACCAGTACAGCTGGAGATCCCACAAATCTCCCCAGGTAACGCAAACACACAAAAGCTGGGAATTACCTGACACTCAGAGCTCTGTGGATTTGCTTGTTTTTACAACTTCTACACCATTTATAAAGTTAATTAATTAAAACATGCCCCCCTGAAGAAACATGACAAATGTGTTGTTTACATCACAGCTGTGCAGAGAATTAATACTGCAATAAACAGCAAACTGGTCATCATGACTTGGTATATATCAGATATTTCCAGACAAGGCGTGGGTATTGGACTAAATTTCCTTTAGCAACTATGGTGAAAATATCCACTGGCATAATTGAGAGTTGTTTTTTTTTAATCCTGTTTTTACATAGATGTACTGTATAAGTATTAATGTAGATGTATTTTCACTCATGAATGTGGCAGCATTCCACCGCAAAATCAGGTGACACGTGCAGTCGACGTGTTGTCAATCACAAATATAATGAATTAGGATCTTAGGTTTGGTTTTTGCTTGTGTCAACCTCAACTAAGGTTGATTCTGGGTTCTGTTTTGGGTTTCCGCCATGGAGTATGACCTCATACCAATGTGAGTTTGCACATCCATTCACCCACCCAACCATCCATCCATTTTCTATACCGCTCGTTCTCATTTGTGTCACGGGTGAGTTGCAGCCTCTCCCAACTGTCAAGAGGCGGCGAATATCCTGAATTGCTCTCCACTCAGTTATCAGGCACACAACTATTCACGCTCACATTCACACTCGAGGACAATTTCAAGTCATCTATTAACCCAGTGTTTCTCAAATAGTGGCCCAGGGGGGGCGCGAGCCTCCGTCAAGAGGGGCGCGTTTGACCTCGGGGAACATGCTTCTTTATTTTTTTAGTCCTAAAATAACCTGCAGTTGCACCTCCACTTCGTTTGGGGGCAGTGGCGCTCTCATTAGCAGAGTTTGCGCAGGGAGCATTCTAAGGGAGGAAATATGACGAGGCGTATGTAGCGCTTGGCTTCAATGTGACTGCGGTGGCAGACGGGGAAAGATCGATGTGCTTACTTTGTCTAAAACTTTTGGTCGCGGACAGCATGAAGCCGAATAAATTAAGGCGTCACTTAAAGACATTACACCCCAATCACGCTTATAAGCTGCTTGAGTTTTTTTTCAGCGAAAACGTGCCGAATATTGCCACCAATCATGCCGCTTTGTGACTGCTATTCAGTAAGCTGAAACACAGGTCGCGGCTACGCATTGAGCAGGAGCCGAGAGTTGCTGTGTCCTGCTTCAAACCTCGCTTCGAAAAGCTGTGCATTGCAAAACGTGCTCATTGTAACCATTAATCCAGACATCATCTTTGATTTAAAAAAAAAAAAAAAAAGCACAAATACTTTTATATATTTTTGTTTTGCTGGTTAGTTTTTTTTTAATATTGTGCTCTGAGATAATGTTGGTGATTAGTTTGAATGCATTATTAGTTATTGATTTTATGTCATTTTATTTTTCAGTATTCGTATGGTTTGACATGGTCAGTCAAAAAATATTTAAAGTTAAGATTTGATGTAATTTCTGAATTTCAGATGCACTTTATATCTTTTCTGTTCCAGTTACTAAAGCTATTCTTTGTTGTAAGTTGGTCCGTATTTCTTTCTTTTTTATTCTCTTATACGTTAATAAGGATACAGTGTTATGCAAAGGTGTTCTTTTACAATTTTATAGACAAATGATACTATTTATAGTCGTGCGGGGGGAGGAGGGGGGCGAGATGTTTTCCTCTTCCCAGGGGGGGCATGACAGAAAATAATTGAGAACCACTGTATTAATCTAACATGCGCATTTTTGGAATATGGAAAACCCACACGAGCAGAAGTAGAACGAGCAAACTCCGCACAGGAAGGCCCGAAATGAGCTTCAACCTCAGAACCCGACACCCGTGATGCAAACATGCTAACTCCATCACCCCTTCTCCCAACTTCTCATTCCATTCCAGAAGTAATGGTTCTCCGTTGACCTTTCATTTCATAGTTACTGCAGGTCCGCCTTTTACACTCATGCGGTTGGAACCCTTAACAGGAGGCGTCAAAATTGTGGTTTGACGTCGATTTGTTAATGTGGTACTATAGCTTTTGACAATATAAATTCAAAAAGGTAAATACCGTCCCAAACAGAGCGTAACTGTCCTGCGCGGTGGACATAGTGTTCCTTTCGTCTTTCTGTCTGTGCCCAGACAGTGTTGGTAAGGAAGATTGATGATATTTAACCCGTTGTGGTTTTGAGGTTGAGTGGAGGGTGGGTTTGGCTGCTCAGAGCATAAACGTGTGGGCTCGTCGAACACATGTACTCTACGGCAAGTGTGAGAAAATCAACGTTGAGTAAAGACTTGGCTCTAATTACTCACAGTAAGTCAGGTTGTATTCATCATTCACGATGGTTAAACTGTGCTCTTACATCATTTCAAACACCCACTCGGGAGCTTGCAATCTGGCATATTGGCACGGCAAAACATCACATCTCATGTCTGAAGCGAGTCAAAATGACCTCTGTATCTTCATGATGTCTCTGAAGAAACATTGTCCAGTGATAAATAATGCGATTCCAAGATGCTTTTGTCATATGTTATTCTATCATGCGTTTGTGATACAGACTGTTAAATATGTGTTCTCGAGATGAGCATGATTTGTGAAAGTAGATAAATAAGTTAAGTGCAAGTCTGCCAAAACAATCAGCGAACTTATTAAGCTTGATGATAAGTGTGTGACAGCGTGTCTATTTTTCAGTAACGTAATTACGTAATTATTTTTCAGGGTTACACAAATAATCAAAATGATAAAAGAAAGAGTTGTATTTCCTTAATGGCTGCCTGGAGGTTTGTTTTTGTTGCTTTTACAAATCATTTCCCGACGGTCTTAATTGGTTGCGCTATTTTGCTGTACATCCCTTGCTGCTTCGAAGAGCCTCTGAAACAAGTGAACACGATGAGCCATTAATCCCTCGGAACATCTCCTCTGTTAACACAGCGCAGTAATGTGGGTAGTGCAGGACAACGTTACATTCTTTGACTTAATTTATGAATTCATTTTGATAGTGCGTGACCTTTGCATGCCTCGTTCGTTCCCTTCCAACTGCTGACTCATTTCCCGATTTCCCTCATATCACCACCAGAACGCTACAAATGACATTTTAGTTTGGCACCCATCGTGTAATGCCGTTTAGTTGTGCTCTTTAAAAACAGCAACACAGACGAGAGAAATTTCTTGGAGATACTAAACACCGCGCAGGGTGCATCAAAAACTAAAAGGTTTTATCGTGACATCTTCCCTCTAATCCAAAAGGGGGAAGAAGCTAAGACATTAATACGACCCAAAACAAAAGATGACAAAAAAAACATTGAATGCACAAATTCATGAAACCGTCATTTTAAATGCTTTTCTACTAGTGATGACCTAGAGCTATATTACAAGCAGAGAAGCAACAACAATGATAATACAACAGAATGCGCTGAAGAAAACCTAGCAACATTGAGGAGGAACATCATTTAACAATTAGAACAGTAACTATGTTGTCAACTTCCTTCGCTATATTTTGGTTCATTTTTTTTTTCCAAGCGATTGTTTGTTATGGGTTTTTTTTTTTAGAATTGCACTTACTGTAAAGCCCTTGCATGTGGTGGAGAAGAGCCACAGTTGCCAATGTCATTTTCAGATGTTTGACTGGCTGGAGAACAGTAAAACAGTGATTAAGCATTCTTCCGCAGAAGCTGCGGTTAACTCAGGTCTCACCAAGGCACTCGCTGACAGCGTACGGCACTGCACCGGTTCCCCGCTTCTTAAAGGCACCACGCTTGGATGCGGACACTGTAACATGTCAAGTATTTTGTATACATGTTATGCTTTCCGTTTGTTTTTTATTTAAGTGTACATGTGTTTAAAGTGTGTATTTTTTTTTTTAATGGTCACGAAAAAAACTTGACAGCATAAAGTGTGCAACAAATTTTCAGTTTTTAGCTGGCACAAACTCTAAGTAGTGACTCAATTTCAAGCTTGAAAACCTGAATCTCCCTGACTGTCACATGATTTTACTCCCTCAGATGGGAATGTGAAGTTGAAGTCTCCCATGATGCCTTCCTCTGTCCAAGCTATAACTAGCGGTTTCCCTTTCTCACGCGTTCCACAATATGTTCAATGTTGAGTGTCTTTATTGAGTACTGTGGTGTTAGGAATCAGGTGTTCTCCTATATTTGATTATTTATGAACGATTACCTTTGTTGAGTGCATAATACGTGTATGGGATTGAGTAACTGCGGCTGCAAGCACACGTGTGTGCTCTTTATTGAAGTCTTGTCAGTTCTTTCCCACAGCTACAACTGCTCGTGCCTTCTGGCACAGAAGGTGTTGTGCTTGAAAATATTGTTGCCACCTTCAAGTAGTCACTTTTTATGATTTTTGATGAGTAACTATCGTCTGATTACCTGACTGATGAAAGTAGAATAGATAAGTTGCTGAAAAAAGTTTGGAGTTTATTGGCATCATGGCATACTGATCATATTGTCCATGCCCTTTTTCTGACCAAGCTTTTTCTCCATGTGGGTACAATAGATCCTCTCACCTCTCCTGTTCATCGTCTTTTTTTTTTTTTTAAATGTGCATGAAAATTGGGGCCTTCAGCCTTTCCTCATGCCTCTGGTATGATGTCTGCGTCCAAGCTGAAATGTCCCACAGGCGCACGCAAAATCATTTTCTGCTGTAAAACTATCAGTACCCTTCTCTTGAATTCATTATTTATCTGCAAATCCCCTGAGAACTCACAAAATGAGATTTAGGGGGGTGGGGGGTGGGCAATGGGAGTTTGGGGCAGAATGAATTGGATTAATCAAAGAAGAGTTGTAAAATCCACTGGGAAGAAAGAAACAAAGGCAAAGAGTCAGAGAATAATGCTCACTGGTCCAGAGAACCCACAATGACAACAAAGACGAAACTCAGTACAGGAGTAGCTTGACTTGAGTGCACAACCTTTAGAGTTTCCTGAGTTACAAGGCATTGGCAGTGTTTTTTTTTTTTGTTGTTGTTTGTTTTTCATGAGGGGGTCGGAGGTCAGATCGGTGGAGCATGCACAAACATATACTCTCCTGCTCGTCGGAGGCGGTAAATGCCACAACATCCACCTAGCATCCTGTTTCTCATTCACAATTTTTAAAAGTTGACTTATGAACTTTGTCGAGGAACAGCTCAAACTCATAAGTCAAGGTAGCACTGTACTATTACTTTGCTCTGAAATGACGTTCTTCACTTTCCAGTAGCAATTTTCCCGCTGCTTTCAATCTTTTTTCCATTAAAATGTGCCTCCTTCGAGTGTCCATCAGCCACAACCCTAAAAATAAATTCAGGACAGCCTCATTCTCCTCCGTTGATGCTGTTTTTTAATACATGTCATTCCGAGTGATGCATTAAATGCTCCATTGGTTTCTGCTTTGTCCCACAGCACACATTTGAAACAAAACCCTGAAATCGAGGCAAGTCGAGCTTGGATGAGTGTGGAAACGGTGTTAATGCAGCATTATTTCTAGTAATTCCACCTGTTCTCACCTAATAGATGTACTTGTAAAGAAGAAGGACAGAAGACAATTCCTTGAACTGAGCGGAACAAGAACGTCTGTGCTTGTGTTCACGGGAATAGCGTATAGTGTTAACATCTAAAATAGAAGTGAGTAATGTGTCTGACTCCGAGCAGTCAAATCAGACACTTGCAATGATGTTGACATACCTCTGCATATCTGTCACTTCTCTCCCATGGAACACTGCAGCAGAGTGTTTTCTCAGTGAAACGCGAACCTTAACTCAGGTCACACTCGCTCTCAATGCTCCTGTGTTTTTTTGTTGGTTTTTTTTTTTTTACCCCTGTTTCTTCTACCAATCATAACCATAAATTGCATTCAAAAGGACAAATGAGGCAGTCACGTTCTCCAGGTTGGCTATTCCCCGACCCATACGCACACCTACACGTGATCAAATCTGTCCTGCAATCTGGAGACTGTCAGTGCTCGAAGTCTCGTTGTGCTCGGCTGTAAAGCCCCGCATGCCTTCACACCCCAGCAGTTACCAACCGAGGCAATGTATATTTACAGTATACTGTATCATAGAATACGAGCCATCTATTGATTAACAACATCCATTAAAAACTCATCATTGCGTCGTGCTGTACATACTTTATATTTAGAAGCACTTAACATCGATTCCTCTCACACACCACCCTGTTGTTTTTCAGGACTCTGGCGTGTGGTGTGGATAGTTGAAATATCTGGCTACTCAGTACAGGAAGCAGCCTGGCTGATAAAAAAAAAAAATCCTTGTGGTTCTTGTGGTTCAGTGGGGAGAGGGGTGTAGAAAGCCCCCAGAATTTTGGGCTTTCAAGTGCCTACAAGGAATTATCAGAATTTGAATACAAAGTGATTTACTCCAGCGGCAGTCTTCTATGGTTGACTCTTTGTAGTGATTGCTGTTCCCTAAAAATCTAATAGTTCGAGCGTGAGCAATAGTGGTCATCAGTTCAATCATCCCCAGGCTGACATTATAAACCGTTGTGGGAAAAGTGAGTGTTGGGAGGTTCTTTGAGTAACATCACAAACGGCTCCACTGGAGCTGCTACTTGGCCTAAACATCAAACTGTGATCTTACTGGGCAGCTCCAGATGGGTTGAAACGTGGACAATGATCAGCACATAGACAAGACAAAACAATATTGCTCTGTTAGAACCTTACCTAGAAATATATTTGTTTTTGTCTCAAAAAAAGATGAGGACAATTCTGACAGTACCGTAGTTCTAGAAGGTGAACTGGGCAAATATGAAGAAAAAAAAGTTGGTTGCATTTGGTTAGGTTTCAAATTGCTGTTTTGGGACACCACAATAATTTGTTTGAAATCAGTCAGTCAAGAAGGTGTAAACCTCACCGTTAATTTGAGAGGTTTTACCAAATTAATTTATTTACCACTTCAGAATCCAGTTTTCAGTGTCTCAAAAGTATTTGGACCAGCACGTCATTTTGTGGAGCCCAAGTACATTTTGTCTGCCCTCCCTGAAGAAGCAGTGACAGGTCATCACTGGAGCCATCTTCACTTTCTGCTTATTTGTGGTTCTTGTTGCATTCACCTTTAATGTCAGTCAAGGAAAATCATGGGTTCTCAAACTTTTTGGGGCCGGGGACTCCTTTCAGGAGAGAAATGGAGAAACGCCAATGAAACATTATCACTAAACGGCATGGGGATTACGGTATTGATTTTTCGGACTCTTTCATCCTAAATATTCATGACCTCTTGTATAGAAAGGGACAAGTGACTTTAATTTGTGTGAAAAACAGAGATGAGCGGACTCAACAAAAGCTGGAGCTGCACAATATATCAAATAGAATGTTGTCATTGCGATAATGGCCTGTGCAATAAGAGTTTCAGAAAGATGTGCTTTCATACGGATTTGCATGCTTTTATCTGACTTTCACCAATTAGATGCAACCTTAAGTGCACATTGCCATCCAATAATGTAGTATAGTATAGTATCAAGGGCCTTGCTACACTTAATTAGCTAACACAGGGGTCCCCAAGCAGTAGATCGCAATTAACCGGTAGCCCGCGGACTGGTCCGAAAATTGTCCCATTTATTGCTTCCCAAAAAAATGCAACCATATATTCCAATGTTAGCAAAATTGTTGACGTGGCGGCAGTGTGTCAGCAGCACGCGCCGCGTGCACAGATCCACATCACTAATGGCCACGTGTAATTCGACAGCTTGGTCAAGTCCTGTCCCCACGAGTGAAAGTAGAATAGATCTTCAAATCGCTGCCTGCTTTTTTTTGCTTCACATGGAAGCTAGTGGACATCTAGCATCTCTTCGTTACCAACACCCATGTGCCAACCTTCATCCTCACGGCAACAAAAACACTCCTCTGTTTTTGGACAATGGCACGAAGGGGAGCAGAGCTTTCAATTCAATTTAACTCCTAAGACTACACTATGTTTCCCGTCTATGCTGCGTGCACGCTTATGATTTGGCATGATAGAAATAAAATGGAACTGTGTTGAATTGGCTTACTACGGTGTCACGTTTGTATCTAACACGTCCGAGCAATATATATCAGTACTGATTCTACATTGTTGCATACACGTTTTCCCAACACTCCCTTTGTTCACCATCCAACCTTTCATCAAAACGCTCCAATTCCTTCCATTCCCTGGCGCCTGAGCTCAACTTTATGAAAACTACAATGAGAACAGTCAGCCTCCTTCATCACCACCCCGTTTTTACTGTTTTATCTCAGTATTCTTTAATCCCTCTCATCACTCTAAATTCTATCAGCCCAATATTGACTTAGGAGAATTGTTTTTCTCTCTTTCTGATTTACTGTGAGATTGGACAGTATTATGAGTCCATGGTGTGTATCAGATGATCCATTGTTCTGTCATGGCTCCGAGTATGTATGTGTATGTTTATGTGTTGAAGTAATTCAACTCCCTCTGTAGTTTGTCCCACAGGAAGTGCTCTTTTTCTGACATGGGGAATTAATTCAATTATCATGTTGATGAGAGTTGAACTTTGAGAATCTTTTTTTTTCTCCCCCCTCTTGGTAATTTTTTAAACATGTCAATCTGTTAGCATTTTAAAAATGAAAGGATGAAAATATTTGCTCTTCCCTGCCAAGTCCCTGGCCTTGAATCTACAACAAAGGGCTGTAACTGTGTCTGGGCAGCAAAACCATTTCTGGTCAAACTCCACATGACAAAAGTCCCGTTAATGACTCTGCCGCATTGTGACTCCAGATTTAAGCAATTGAGATCCATCCTCCAACAAGTTCCTCAAATCATATTGGACCATGATGTCAGCCACAAATCTTTTGTTTTTACTCCACTCATAACTTTTTTTAAAAAAAAAAAAATTGTCAATGATTTTTAAATACTTTCAGTTTAATTGAAATTATTTTTCGGTGCGTTAAATGTCGTCAACAATTGGTTGAGTCAATGAAGGTGATTCATTCAGGTTGACTGTGGCGTGAACAAACCATGCGGATTTGAAATAAGGGGAAAATGAAAACTGATTGAACGTTGTTGGGTCTTTTGGGTCTGTTTTCAAGTGTGAAAATTAAACAGACAATTACAGCTTTACTTTAGCAGCTTATTTACAAAAAAGCGTTAGTGTTTGTTTTCGAGCGGGTTTCCAAATGCAACCATGATTAGGGACATGGATTTTGTCAACCCCCAAATTGAGAGTTGTCCTCCAGAGAGCCTTGTACTTTGTATGTATTGTTTTCCTCTACCTGATGCACTTTTTGACGTATTTAGTTAGTTTACACCTGGAATTGTAGATCAATAAACCATCATTTGTATTAATGAGTGTTGAATTTTCCTGCAACCTAAATCCTATAAATGCAGACCCGGGCCTGTTTGAGTTTTAGTTTTTGCACTTCCATCCCACTGTAACGTAACAGTGAGGTTTGTAATGTAACGTATCCCGAGCAAAGACACCCTCCCACCCCCGCGTCCACGCCCGCCTGCTCTTCCATAACATCCTCAGTCAATAATTTGGCAGTTAGACTGGACAAAATTCCAGAGCTGAAGAAGCACTTTGAAGCAACTGTAACTATTCAAAAGTAAGCAGAGCTGCAGTCGTAGAACAAATTACATTGTTACCATCATTAGCTTCTCATAATAATAGTCAGCTTATTTGCCACTGTAAGGGTGCGTAATTGTTTGGCGATGTAGTGTATCACACCAAGACTCAATTTGACAAGTGTATTTCAGTGGATTATGATACATTATAATGCAATTAAACCTCTACATGCACACACTGTGAAGTAGATTATTCTTAGTAGTAGTACTTTGTATTATTCATTTTCTCATGATATTATTAGTAGTAGTAGTAGGAGTAGTCGTAATAGTCGTATAGGTGTGTCTGCGTGTGTGTTTGTGTGTGTGCTGTGGGGCCACGTTTGTGTGAAATGAGAAGGCTCCGGAACTATCTCAGTCAAGCACGTACGTCTTTGTCTCCCTGTCAACCATAGCATCACACGGACTTGCAAGACTGTTCTTTGATGGTGTACTGCCGTGCTTGTTTTGTCAAAAAGGGGGAGCCATGGAAAGAAGTGTTGCAGACAGATGTTAGTGCCCCCACAGTTCCCTCGTGTTACACTGGTGAGCCCTGACTGCCGTGGCAAGGACAATGCTGGCTCTCGCTTTTCATTTGCTGTCTTTTCCCCTCCTCCTGCCATTCAACATTACATTTCTCTTCCAGAGCACAATCATTCCAATTCTTTCATGTTCTTGTGAACCTGCTTCTAATTTGTTAGGTGGCGAGGCCAGCTAAGTGATCTCAAAGTCATTTAATTAGGAAACGCATGCCACTGCTGGTCCATAATCGCATTTATTGCTCAGAATATTAATTCATCATCCATCCAGCCACCATTTTTACAATTCAAATGGTTTTATTATGGCAAATTGAGGACTATTTACACCAGTTCAAAAAAGAAAAAGGAAAAAGCCCACTTGGGTTTTTTCCATGTCCAGCTCATTCGATTATTTCCGTCTCAGAGTCTTGTCGTTATTAATTTTTGTTTATTTGTACAAGATTTTTACCTTTTTTTCTTTTTTTTTTTTTACTGTATTCCACGGTGCCTGTTCCTGGCATATGATAAGATGTGTGGCCGCGCAGGGCCTCAATAAGTCATAGATCAATTCTTATCATTCCATAATGAAACTAATGGTCCAAATCAGTCGTAAATTTAGTTTGAGACATTTCTGGCCTAGCTACAGAACGTTTTTGTCATTCATGGCGGTCGCTCTGTCAGATTACCATGTAAATTTGTTCCATGTCTTGGACCGGGCGAGTGGCCACACTCCAAATCTGACTTAGATTGGACCCTGCCTGTTCATCGTGTGCCCCCACCAAGAGCACGGTCCGACAGCACTGGTCGTTGCGGTAGCAGGGAACGGTTTGTGGGCATGCAGGAGACTGCAGGAACAAGTGCAGTCCATGCTTGAGCTAAGGTCTGCAGGAACAACAATTCCTGGCGCACACTCCCGGCTCACCACTCTATACACAGGAACACAACAACAGATTAAAACCATTTGCATGGACGGATTGAGGGCTCGTTTGCAACGGCGGGAGTACGTGAGATGTGCACATTAGCAACAGAAATAAACGCAAGTTCCGCCTCTGCTTTTTACAATGAGCGCATGGTGCGTGCTCCCGGCAAGTGCCGAACGCTCGTTGACAATTTCCAAACCAACCACCGGTGTACTAACTAACAGATGTCAAACGAGTAAATCATGGAAAACATCTGGTGCGAATGACAGAAACATTCTGAGAGCTTTTAGGAGAGTCTCGAAGACTGTTTAGTGACATCAACAACAATCTCCAAAGGGCAGAAGATTAAGGTAATGAACAAAAGTAAAGTGTACACACACACACACACACACACACACAAAAAAACTCTCATTACTACAACAACAAAAAAGGAAAAAAAATAGACAGAGAAGGAATTTGCCAAAAAGGGCAACCTTCAGAAATGTTAAATATAAACAACTTAACCGTCAACTTGATCTCCTCATGATCCGTATCCTACAAGCGGAGATAATGTCATTTTTGGCTTGGGCTTGCTTTGATGGCCCCACTCATCGATAATCAGTCATGTAACGCATGATGGCAGCGGCAACATTTTGTCTTCCTATTGAAGAAAAGACACCAGTCGAACTCTGATGATGATGAAAAACACTCCTCACTGCAAGATTTTGAAGAGTTCATCAAGGGCTACAAGACAAAGGTTTCGGAATTGCCAAATCAATCTCCAGACAAGCTTTTCACACATCCATTTTACAGTACTTGCTAAAGAAGAGTACATTTTCATTTTAATCTATTTTTAAGTTGGTGTGTTACAATAGTTTTGCTCACTTAGATTGTTGTTATTCATGCTCCACAGTATATCAAAATAATACCATCTCCATTTTTTTTGAAATCACATTCACAAGTTAATATCTGGAATAAAAACTGAAATGTTCCCATCTTATACACAAATGCTCACAATTTTTTAAGGCGATGCAGGTAAACTATTCTAGATGATGGTTGCGCTCATTCAGAATCTTTTTTTTTTCTCTAGCACATCACACTTTTCATAATCATAATAATGTTGCAATAATATATGATGTTATATTGTAATATATGTTAGTAATATTTATTAATTAATTAATTAAGGGTAAATTAAGGTTTAGGTTCAGCAACAGGTGGATTTTTTTTTCTCCTGAAAGGTCATAGCTATAAATTACAAGGCATGGTAAAATCCGTCTTGCACAGACTTTTATCACTCAAACTTCAAAACAAAAAATGAAAATATTGTAATCCCTCATTTTTCACAGTTAATGAGGACCATGAAAGGTGAAATCTCTCGAGGTAAGATTATAGATTTCGCCCCATTGTTCATTTTTGTTCTGTTCTTATTTTCATGCTGACACCCACCGTCTCTGTTTTATGTGAGCATGTGCAAACCAAGGGATGGAGGGACCGTTTACCACAAAGTTGCTCTTCATTGCTTTGGTCCTAACGGAGTAAAAATCTCTCCACCTTTTACAGGGGTCCTTTTAATGAATCATTTCTCCTGCGATAGGACAATACCATGCAGACTTGAGACACAACGTAGATCTAGGAAAGCATCTGCTTGTTTGATTGATTCATCTCTTGCTTCACAGAAGTTACTGCCAATCCTGAATATGTCAGTCCCGTGTTATTTTGTGCATATAATTTCCGTAGCAACCACAAAGATCTGTATCATGTGGTACCAATCTTATGAGGCCGTAGATGCTCCCAGTTGGATCTGTGTCGACTTTGGTGTCATCATTGTGACCCTGCCATATCTGGTTTGGAAGAAGAAAAAAACATCAAAAGGTCATCATGTGTTAATCATTGAAGTCAATGTGTAAGCACAAAGGCATTTATGCATATCAGATAAATAAATACATCCAGTAGCATGAATTGTTGATCCAAGCCCCTTCATGAAATGTGATTTTTGCATTCAACACAAATGAATCAGTCCTGCTCATGAATCTGAGATCTGGATGGTGAGCCCGTCCGTCTTTGTCATTTCCAGCAGTTAGATTCGATGATCATGAAGCATGGCCTGTCTTTTAGTTCCAAGGACAACTTGTTATAGCAGAAAAAAAATGACTTATAAATATAGATTCAAGCACCCAGTTGTATCGCTGTGGTGTTACGATTTTTGGCTTGTTATATCAGAGGTCGCCACATCAAGTCGCTTGCATGATTTTTTTTTTTTTTTTTTTTTTTTTGAGGGGTATTGCGGGGCACAGTTTCCTTTTCTATGACATATTGTCCCACAAGGCGGCCCCGTGGTCCAGTGGTTAGCGCGTCAACCTCACAGTGCAGAGGTACCGGGTTCGATCCCACCTCCACCTCCCTGTGTAGAGTTTGCATGTTCTCCACGGGCCTGCGTGGGTTTTCTCTGGGTACTCCGGTTTCCTCCCACATTCCAAAAACATGCATGGCAGGCTGACTGAACACTCCAAATTGTCCCTAGGTGTGAGTGTGAGCTCGGATGGTTGTTCGTCTCTGTGTGCTCTGCGATTGGCTGGCAACCGGTTCAGGGTGTCCCCCGCCTACTGCCCGAAGACAGCTGGGATAGGCTCCAGCACCCCCCTCGCAACCCTTGTGAGTATAAGCGGATTGGAAAATGGATGGATGGATTGTCCCACAAAACATTTGACAACTGTGAACCATTGGTTGTAACTTGTGTATATTTGTCAGTGTGTCCACACTAAAGTGTATTTTTTTTCTAAGAAATTCATGTTGCAAAAATTGGCAAAAACCACTCAAGGTCTAGCAGAACTTCATTTTAGATTTTCGAAAATGTAGTTCACGAAAATTCATGATGAGTCTAATCATCGTCATAATATTCTAAAATGCGTTGGGGTATTTTTTTGTTTGTTTGTTGAGTAATGTCTAAAAAGATTGCTTTTCAAAGGGACTGTAATTCTAATCTCCAAATGAGTTGGAATTGTTCATGTGTTACAAAGCCAGGAAACTTCAGACAAACATGACCCTAATTCAGTGTCCAGATGGCAGACAGCATGCCGTTGAGTACACTCGCAGAGTGAACATGCTTTGTGTGATTACATTCAACCATTTTGTTTCATAATCCTCCAGTAGATCATTGTGACACATACATTGTGCTGCGGTCCAGTCATGTGCTGGAAGCTAACTAACCACCATTATTGAACCATAATCACAATATCTCCCCGTGGATTTGTACGAAAGAGGAATGGTTTGAGATTTGACTTTCACATTTATTTCTCACTCAATATACAACTTTGGAAACTTATAATAAACTCTAATAGTGAAGATTAGCTTTTGGCAAACGATTCCACTCAGTCGTTCACAAGTGCTGGAGTTCATTGGACGAGGCACCGTATCATTCATTCGGACTTGAGCTTTGGGACTGAAAGGTTGAGCTTGATGTTGGCGAGATGTTTGTCTGCTTCTCAACTACTGTTGAGGTTGCCCTCCAGGAAGGCATCAAACTCACTCAGATCAGCTCAGGGGCTCAGCCCTGTTTATGCACCCCATGACTCTGACATCTTTCCATGAAAACGGGCATGAGAGGGCCTTGAGAACCTCAAACTTTGGCCAACGTAAAAATAATTCAGGGTTGAATTGTATACTACACTTGACTGTACTACCCACATTTTCATGTAGCTGTCAATCGCAATGCTCTTGGCTCACTGGCCTTATTGTTACTCTTGCGTTGGCACAATTTCCTAGCCAACAGTGTCAACTGTTGTCACATCAACTGTGGGTCTGTTACACCCACGTTGCAAGACGGAGAGATACCGCCGCTCGTTCCTACCGACTGCTGTCAGGCTGCTGAATAAAAAATGAATAAACAAATAATAAATTTATTTAAATAATATGACAACAACTGTGAATTTGAATAGTACGGGGACTATTGTATTGTATAATATTGCACTTAATTGAACTTATTGACCTTATCCATGTTTGTATTTACATTGCACTTAATCGAACTGTGTTTTTTTTCTCTTAAACTTTTCTCTTCTTTCTACCTACAATCTTGCTGCTGAAGGCTGTAAATTTCCCCAGTGTGGGACAAATAAAGGATTGTCTTATCTTAACAAAATACTATGTCCACATTAACATTCTGTTACCAAAAAATAAATAAATAAAAATCGTACAACAATGATGCTCTCCCTTAGTAGGATTCTCCTTTTATTAAAAGTGAGTGCAAGGTCTGGCTCGATTCCTGGGCTAAAAGCCACCACATGTGGCAGCTTGTCTTTTCTTTTTTCTTTTTTTCTGTGTCGCAAAAGTTGGAGAAGTCAGAGAGGCAAAACAGCTTTGTATTTTTCATTCTTCTCATCTTACGTGTTCAATTGGTGTTAGTGATGTTTTCTTGTTTTTCATTGCTCGAGTCAGAGCTGCGATGACTTAGACGTAGTCGCCGTTTGAAGTTTGAGGAGAGACACTGTTATGACGTCCGTCTCGAAGGTCAAGTTGAGCCACAAGCGTGATAACGTGCGCGGAGAGTAGGGAGGGGCGACGGGGTTAAAGGAGAGAAAAGTGTTGAAATAACAAAACAGTCCTCACATATGGTGCTGAGGCACAGCATAGACTTCCAGTAAGTGCACTACCAAACAATTTGGACCGTAATTGAGTTCAGTCCAGTCCTTCTCAACGACTCACTAAGACTGAAACTAATACTAAGAATGTAAAGCAGGCTTTTAAGTTGACTGCAACTTAAAAGGTCTGTCTCCCTTTCATACCAGGCAGCTTACAAAGCGGCTCAAACTTGAAGGTACTTTATTCTAATGCGCGTGCTGCCTTAGGGGATTATATGGTAGTTCTCCACCCCGAGGCTTAACCATAACCTCCACCACCTGGTAGTTTACACCACTTTGCCACTTTCCTTGTGATCAAGCCCACAAGGAAGGCGATCCTAGAAATTATGTCACTTCCACTCACCCAAAAGGAAGTCGAGACAGTCTCAAATAAAGTGAATTCAGGCTTTGATTAAGAATGTTATTGTAAAAAAATCTGCCTTCAAACACTGAGCAGCGATTGCAGTGGAGGGAAACATAGAAGGTCTTGACCAGGGCTTCCCACATGCTCTCTGACCCGCGTAGGAAAAAAAAAAAATTGCCTAAAAGCGCAGAACATTAATGTGTAAATCTTTAAAACTAGTTCAAAACCACTCAAGGTTTTGTGTATATTGAAGCCAGCCACTATGTGTTTTCTGTCAGTCCCCACCACTTTTTACCTTTCTGGCATTGTGCCTCTTGTTCTGTGACTGAGGCAAGTGCAAGTTGTGTTGGCAGCAACACTAACAGAGCGTTCACTCGGGTGGAATGTCAGCCTCGTAGCCTCCAGAGGTGGAGAGGCTTTTAGATCTAGCATGTGTATTTTTTGATTCGGCTCCTGTGTTGTGACTATCACTTCATGACAACACTGCATTATTTGACACAAGCTCTCATCATGTCACGCGCAGCATAAAAATGTGGGCAGTCACTGAATGACCTTCTGATAGCACACACGTGCACTGTGCAGGAATGACCTGGTCAGTAGTGATAAACTGCGGTAATACAGTATGTGCTTTGCTATGCTGCAAATCAAGCAAAATGAAGCCTTCTGGCTAAAATCACATCATTCCGCTGTCTGAAATGAAACATTTTAGAAATACAAGTTTGTCAAAGAGAGCCAGCCGAAATCACATGAGTACAGTCAATTTTTTTAAACAGTTTTTAGCGTTTTTGTGCACGCAAATACTTTTGTTTTCTATTTCCTCTTTTTCATAATTTTTGCTGCTGTAAATTGCGAGTTTCTCCATTGTGAGACAAATAAGGGTTTTCTTCTTCTTCTATTACAGTGGTTCTGAACCTTGGTCGAGGTACTGAACCCAACCAGTTTATATGCGCATTTACTGAACCCTTCATTAGTGAATGAAATATATATGTGTGTGTATATATATATACATATATGTATATATATATGTATGTATATATGTATTTTACAAATTCAAAACATGAAAAATACAATTATTAAAAACCGAAAAAAGTAAACACAAGTAGTATAAGTATAAACTATACATTTTATAATTGTGCACAAAATGAACCTGCCAGTGATGGCTAAGCGGGCATGTCATAATTGACCTGTTGAGTCGGGTATGTGTTAACCTCCATGGCAGATGCTCTGTCGAACCCCTGAGACTGATTCACCGAACCACGAGGGTTCGATCGAACCCAGGTTAAGAACCAGTGCTCTATTGCATTCATAAATGTGATACAGAGAGAAAATATAATTGGAATTGCAATTTCAATAGATGAGAGACTTGCTGAGGTGATATTGAAAAGGAGTGCCTATGTTATAGTAACGTGATTGAACAAAGTGTGTTTTCATTCAATATTTTCCTGTAAACCACTTTTTGATAGTGCCTGTTAAAATGCATGGCTTTGATCAGACAGCGACAGAAGCAGCACAGTTCGTGTACTCACCAACCACTCTGGTACATCTTTACAATCACGTTGTATTAAAAATGATTCCTTCGTAAAGGGAATCGTCCCGTTTTGACAGGCAACTGTGCATTTCCAGCTGTAGTGAAAAACATCACTGTATCATAGAAAGAGGTTTTGATGGGCTCGCTGTTAAGTCTGCAAACACAGTATTGAGTTGACACCCTCATCAATATTGCCGTATTGTGACCCACGGTTCAAGTAATTGTATCGAAGACAGTTGGAAAATGTTATCCAATGTCAATTTGCTCACCATCTGCTTATTGTCCTCCTGCCGCTGTGTGTTTACAGTAATGCACACATGCGGGTGTGTTCCAGCTTGAAGTGACGGACATGAAGCTGAAATGGTTGAGGGCCAATCTGTCTGTCTCCTGTTTCGACGTGTGCAGAACAGACTCGTCCGCATCCATCACGCATGCAGCCACAATTAGCTTCCACATCAGCTGTTTTCCACCACTCGGTTTATTGTGTGTGCTTCCTTCTATTTTTATACAGCAGCAGGCCTGTTCTGCACCAGTAAACAGGAACTTTGTGTTTGTCCCCCTACCAAATTCTTTTAAACAAAGAATCCTGTTGTTTATGTGCCTTTTGCTTAGCAATAAATAAAGAGCTAGGCGACTACCCTCTGATGTTAAGTGTGCCTCTGTCTTTGTTTTCATGTGTTTTCATCTCTGTTCCATGCTGCAGCTGCTCCACATCTGCATCGAAGGCTGGGGTAACTGGCGCTGGTCTGAGGCTTTCAGTGTGGACAATGTGGGGACCCTGCTCAGAACCATTGAGTACAAAGGCCGCACCGCCTCACTCATCATCAAGGTGGTGCAGCTTAATGGTGTCCAGAAACAGGTACGGTACACGTCGGGATTCCTATACAGTGACAAGAACGTGACAAATGACTATTGTTCATTACCCCCCACCCCCCTCTTGATTTATGACCTGTATTTTAAAAAAAAGATTTGGTTTGACAATCTGTCAATTAAAAATAAATCTACATTGTTAATGTAGTTTGTAGTCAATATGTACTTTTTAATACGAGTAAAATGACGTTAAATACGCAGCATAGAGTCTGAAAAAGGTTCCCTTCAAGAATGCAGCTCCATCCATACAACTATTGTTCTGACCTTCGAAAACGAGACCATCTGAAACATGAACAGAGCTCCGATTTAGAAACATTTGCATAGCATAGCATCCATATTTCAATACAAAATCGAACAGGAAATGGTAATGATAAAACAAAAAGCAGGGGAATGCTATGCAATGTTATATGTAACAACGGCCTTTTTTATTTTTATAGGAGACTGTACTTTTCCTTTGCCTTACATTTATAGCTGTTAATATCACTGCGGGTCAAGGAGGCTGTTTGGTCTTGGTTGTCTGTGCTACTGAGTTGACCTTTTTATTTTTGATTTGTACCAATAGAAGAAACATGGAATATCGTGTGCCCACTTTGTCCACATCACAGGCAATCACAAACCAGGAACCATCTGTATTTGCATTTTTACACCAACAGTCATGTTTCCACAAATATAAAACAGAATCACTGGATTTTGAAAAAGGCAACATGTCATCAAACTGTAGTGATGACACATACACTTGTTGACAGTGTCATTGACCCAACATCTTTCCCTCTTGTCCTCCAGACAGAACCGAGTAGTCTCTTACAATTAGCATAATCCCGCAGGCTGCATCCATTTTTTTTTTCCATTGGCTCAAATGCCGTTCCAATACAACTCACAACCTCAGCGGGAGTCTCTTTTTCACAATAATCCTCCACCATCAATTGTATCAAATAAGTTTCCCCACTTCTCTTTAAGACACTATGTAGGTCAGAGCAGGGTATTAAATGGCATGTGGTGCCTGTTAACAGACTCTAACCGACCCTTGTAAAGTCCACATAAAATCGAAAAAATAATGGTAATAATCTTGTGGCCCCTTATAAAAAATGACCACCCCTGATTAATCTACACTGTGTCATCATTTTCCCTACAAAGGCAAATTATATCTCTTTCACTGGCACAGGGATTACAGTCAATTCAAGTTTGAAATGATTGGTCATGACAGGCTAGAGGCGAGACATACACCCCTTTGCGAGTCAAGTACCTTGCCAGCCAATCGCAGGGCACATGTAAACAAACAACTCATGTTTTTCGAATGCGTGAGGAAGCCGGAGCACCCCGAGAAAACCCAGGCAAGCACAGGGAGAATGTGCAAACTGCAAACAGGAAGGCCAGTTTGAAACTGCCCCCGATATTTTTTGTATTACCGGTTCACAAGGTGGGGGGTACATTTTACTCTCCATTTTTTGGTTGAGCAGAATTATGATTAAAAAAGACACACACACACACAAAAAAAACTTGGCTGCAGGTTGATTCTGGAGCACCTCTTGAGAATGTCTTCAGCTGATTATGTGTGTATAAATCTTGACATTATTCGCAGAAGGTGGTTATCAATCAAGGTGTACTAGTTGGTGCTGATCCAAATTGGGATCTTTCAGCCTCACAGGCTCTACCTGTGCTGCAGCAATCTTGCCATTATTTGCACCTGTTTTTCCCTCTGCAGGTGATCATCTGTGGACGGCAGGTCATGTGCAGCTATCTAACTGAGGATATTGAGCTGCGGTTGGTGCAGCACTATGTTGGCCCTGATGCTCAGACGGTCGTCAGAGAACACTATGACTGCCTGGAGGCAGGCACGAAGTTGCCTTCCTATATTCTGGAAGATGCGGAACTGACAGAGTTGTGTGTGAGGGCCCGAGGAGATGACGACTGGTCCCAGGATGTGCAGCTCGAGAGGAAGGACAAGGGCACCAGCAGCTCTGTTGTACAGGTAAACTGGCTTAACTGCTGGAATTTGAAAGTCATCATGAGAAGGGAACCTTGAAGGTTAAACCTCAGATTAGTTCAGACTTTGAAACACGTAGCAAAAAAGGTTGATTTAAAGTAGAAAAGTTCTTTCAAAATCTTGCTATCATTTTTTACCATATGGCTTTTAATAGTGAAATAATCTCCCTTCTCAGTCTTGCACTATTCTTCTCTTGAATAAATTCAGACAGGTCCTTATTTTGAGCTCGGTGTCACAAAAAAGCCACACGGGAAGAGAAAAAAAAAAAACATGCCCTTGGATAGTCTGAACCGAGTTCCAGTGAAATTGAGTGCCACATTATATTCCGTCTATTTTGTTCCTATTAATACACCAGTACTTTCATGTTTAATCTTGAAGCAAATGTTGCCACCAGTCTTCTTTCTTTTCATCCTCACCAAAGTCCAGCCGTAACTGAATTGGCTGTTTGAAAAAAAGTTTGAAGTAACTGCCGATTTAAACATTTTACCTGACTCTACAATGGTTCGTAACTAAGGTAGTACCCTAAAGGGTACTTTTGTCTGCTTCACCATAAGCTTTCGTGGCCTGGAGACACACCAGAAGCCCTTTGGCCTCGAAGAACGTCTCAAATTCCCTTACGGCACACTTACATTTTGATTGGACCATCAGGCGCAGAAATCCACTCCTACCGTTACCTGGTACATACCGTCTATAAACACAATCAAATTGCATTGATTAGTTTACTGCTCCATTCATGACGATGGAAGAATGTGCAAGGCAGGCAAACAGATAACCACTAGTATCATATCTTCATCTTTACGCCCAGTTTTTGCTGTTGCGTTGGACCACCAACTGCGGGAATAGCTTCTGGGTGGCCGCTGTGGCACATCACTTGAGAACAAACCGTCATCGTCCTCAGCAAAATGTGTTCCATTTTTGTAGTCTGTTACACAAAGATGTCAAGAGGCCGAAAATACAGTTTATGCTCACTCATAACATCACTCACTCTAAACAGGAAACATTAGCTGATATGTGGGCACGAGCAGATGCTTCAAAGACACTTTCACGCCACCGAATGAGCACCAGATGATCTTTGCCTCACTGACATTGCCAATCTGATTCCGAGTTAACTTGTTCTCAGCGTAGTCTTTGTCTTTCTATTGTTTGGATATATTATATGTCTCTTCCTGCTCTGACTCCACGCCAGCCTCTGCTGCTATCGCCTCTGTACAAATCGGATCTTCATTCAGCATTCCGTACTGTCAAGTATGAATGTTTGCTTTAGCTCTTTTTTTTTTTTTTTCGGGCTGTTTTGCCCACATGCTGACTACCTTGACTATGTTGTACTTAACTCCCTTATTTTTTGCTTCATCCTCTGGCAACCTGCTCGCGTTGCATTTCCATCCTTTGTCCCACATACTGTATTTTCCAAGTCTCTACTGTCTAATTTTTGGCTGTTAAGCACTGATGATCTTTCCCATGGTTGGATCTTTCATTCCAACAAGTTTCGTATCATTTTGTACTCCTGGTCTGTCTATCAATTCCGCTAATGAAAGTTGAATTTCTTAACCACTACTTGAAATGTGCATCGACATCCCAGTGTTGAGATTGTGTGGGTTACGGACACACACATATTTTGCTCATCCAAGAAACGAAGTCTGACAATCTATAACTGATGTCTGCTGAGTCCAATACACTCGAGACTAGAATAGAGTTTGACCCACTAAAAAGATTTTGCTTTCTTTCAGGTTCCATGTTCTGGTTGTTCTTTGCTCTTTGTCTGGTGTAATCTCATCACGATTGAGCCGGATTCCCACATGCAGCAAAGAGTGGTGAGTGTCCTAGATTCCTACTTCAATTGTTTTGTTTTTCGACATTGTGATGGAACATTGAGTGGCTATCTCATATCTTAATGTGATTGTCCAAAAGTGTGTGTATTGTCATTCAGCCTTTTATAAACTTCTTTCAGAGGCGCAATCCAGTTTCTGTATGCGCAATCAGATAATCAAAACCACAAACACGCAACCAGTGACCTAATGTCGTGGCTTTCCTGCCTGTGGCTCTCGCTGTCAAATATTATTATTATTATATGTCCATTACTGGCGGCATAAAAAATGCAGCCATCATTTTAGAGTAATAGAATACAATCCAATCCAATGAAAAGTTAACATATTGTGAACAACCTTTGCACATACTACCTAAAAGAAAAGATATTTGCATTTCTCTTAATGATTCTAATCAGTATTGTATTAGTTATATTACATGCTGGGGGGGGGGGGGGGTTATTCCAAAA
>CAAKHF010012390.1:57443-79943 GCA_901007745.1 Hippocampus kuda
CCCCCCCCCCCCGCTGTTTAAGTGTGTATTTATGGGAGTCGTGTTATTCGTGGGAAAATACAGTATGTATTCCATTCAGATGAAACTGTGAGCAGTTTCATATTTCATTGAACCTTCTCTGTTTGAATGTAGTGTACACTTTATGGACAAACTCTTGTGTGTCTCGGGCTTCCTTTTAAAACCCTTCTGCGTTGACTTTTTTTTAACAACACATCGGAAAAAAGGCTCCATACTGGAATGGTGACTTTAAAGTGTAATATCAAAGTCATTTCTGAATATTTTTTTTCTTGCGACCACTCAAAATGTTCAGTGGCGTCAGACCTTTCCATACATATATAGTTTCTATTTACTTATTTAGGTTGGTGCCCTCTATGGACGATAAAAGCAATAAAAAGCAGTATTGTGCTATGGGTAAAAGTAACTATCATCTGCATATACATTAAAAAAAAACATTGAATTTGGAATATTCAAGATGGACAAGTTAGCGCCTTCAACATGTTAATAAATCATGAAGATCTATTTTTGTTTGTTTGTCAATACTCCTATTTTGGGATGTTTTGGCACAGAAGGGTTAAGCAGTCATATCAGTTGACTGTGGGTGCCAGCTTGCTAGAAGAATCTATAGACCCCATTTCATGTTTTTGTTGTCGTTTTCAGTGAGGATAAGGACACTTCCCACTGTGCCGTGCCCATCTCCACAAGCCTCATCAAACAGATACTGGAAAAGAATGGCAATGAGGACAACCTGGAGCGCATCCTTGGTGATTTTTATGGTCAAAAAGCATCCACTGAGTCATCATGGCCCTACGTCTCCAAAGACACTGACAGGTATGCCAACCTAGTATCTCCCTCTTCAGTGCCCTGTTGACATCTTAGTTACCTGGTTATGCAGCAATCCAATACATACCAAAAAAAAATGTTGATGAATTATTTTTACACTTCAACAGCTTCACTATCATCAGACAAATATATTCAGTTGAAAAACGGGTGGAAATTTATATGGATAAAATAACCTCTGAATGGTGAACAATGGTTGTCATCTTACACTTGGTGACATTTGAGGATCACTTGGACCCCATTAATTTTCAGATGTTGACAAAATACGAAATACCTGCAGCTGATCTGAGCGCCCTTCAAATCTTGCTGACTCACGCACAATACTGCGCTGAAGAAAAAAAAAAATCCATCTATTTCATTGTACGGGTATTACGAATACAACTGGATGCCATGCTTGACACATAGCTTACTCAGTCATTGTAGAATAATCAAAAACCGGTGTTGTTTTTCATGTTACCAGTGTATTTTACAGTGAACCCATTGAACTGCCGGTTCAACTTACTAAACCCGTTGCGTTGGAAGTATACAATAAATGACAGAAGGATAACATGCGAAGCCGTAACGGAATTTTTTATCCGCCGAGCGTGGGATTCGATTAAACAGTGTTGTTTTGCAATGCCATTTTGCCAGTTTATTGGTAACAAGTGTTTTGCAAAGTGACACATTTGAATGGTATAAAGGGCTCTTAATTACATGGGTGTGTTGGCACGTCACGAAAAGGAAGTGGTCGCGACAGCTGTAAAGTACATTCACACAAACGACAGCACAAATCTCAGTAAGGTTGTTCATATTATCTCTGCCGTATGTAGTCAATATTGTAAGCAGTGAAATCTAGTGATTAATTGCAAAGGGAAAAAAAATATTGATGCTGAAAATGGGTCAGCGTTTGCAACATGTACTTATTCATGGCATTGTAATTCTTTGAATATTTTTTCTTTCTCCTCGTGGGACCCTGCAGTGATCCATGAGCCAAACATTTGGCTGACCTCCACTACAAGGCCAGTGTATCAATTAAACCGGCACATGCAAAAAAAATTTAAAAAAATAAGACACTACTGTATAAAATAAAGGTCAATCACACTAGAAGTATGGAGCTAACTTTAGCGGAAAAGACTTGGTGCTTTTTCTCAGGGCTCTTTACGATTCACAGGACTGTGATTACTGTGAAATGCCTGTTTGACGTTGTGTGTTCCCATGTTTGTCATCTACTGTGTACCTGTTTGCATCTCAAAACTTGTATAGTAACTTTCTCTGTTGGTGTACCATTTGTTGTTTATCGTGTCAGCGTGTTAATGGCTTGTGTGATAATTGTCTGTTTCTTCACACCTCACTTGAATGACTGCTTGAGGCGGTCTTACGACTTGTCTTAAAATGTGTTTAGTTTTGGTAATGACGTTAAATTGTTTAGTTCACAAACTAAACTGACAGTGACATTTGTTCATCAAAGCTGCATTACACAGCGTTGTGTTTGTCTCTTATGTGTTTGTCCTTATTGTTTTTGTGTCTGTGGGGAGAAGTCAAAGAGTCATGGCGCTGCGGCTTACCCAAGTCAGCACTGTATTGGCACGCTCGTGTCATCTGGCGAAGCTCACTGCAGAGAACAAGCCATTAATGTTGCCAGTATTACAGGTTCCCTTACAGTCACTCATGCTGAAACCACGCATATCCATTTATTAGTACGCGTAACAATATTAATGCCCACATGTTCCTTGTCTTTCCCGGATCACTGTCTGCTTCTATTTATCGAATTATGTCTAACTACTCATTAGCTGCAGTAGTAAAATGAAATTGATGTGGCTGGAGTGAATTGAAATGTTGTACTTCCACTACTGCCTCTAACAGGTCAGTACCAGAGCCCCTTGCCCAGTGGGATAGTCCCATGCAAGTAAAGTTATCGTGCTGGAAATCGGGCCTGAGCACCTTGCTGGTGGAGTTGCTGCCTTGGGCCCTGTTGGCTAATCACTCCCAGTGGGATCTTTGGCTTTTTGAGGGAGAGACCATTGTGCTTCAGATACCAGCCGGCAAGGTTATAGTCCCACCCAACTTCAAGGTACACAGGCATCCGCACCATGCACTTTTTAATCGAAATGGACAGCCACTTCTTTTCATTTCAAGCTGTCATTTGTGGCTCCGATATAGGAAGCTTTCCAAATCGGTGTCTACTGGGCTCAAACAAACACTGTCCACAAGTCTACAGCCATGAAACTCGTCCATGATCTAACATCACCTCGATGGAAGGAGGGAACAGATCCAGAGGTGATAACCTTGGATGAGGAAGGATATGTAGAGGCTAACATCACCCTGGGAGCTGTCCCTGGGAGACAGAAGGTGAGGGACCTGATTACTGGCTATCATACCAACATGAATGTATGAATTGATAAACTCATACAAAATACACGTCTGTCACTGATCATTTGCAATGCTGAAAGTCTTTGGCAAATAACATGCATTGATAAACCTGAAAGGCTGAAGGAAAAATACATTGACCAGACCCTTAATTAGGTACAGCTATATACAGCTTAAGAATTGGGAAAATACCTTCAAAATCCTGCCTGACTGTTTTAAAAATTGTTTATTCACTGGGTTTGTTACATTATCGTTAAAGTGGGTAAACAATATGCAGGGACTGTCAACACCTTGCAATGCAGTTCTATGCAAGTGGACGTTTCACATCTGATTAACATATTGTCAAATTCTGATCAAACAATCAAAACCATTATTACCCTCACCTAAGTTAGTCAGTCAGTCAGCCAGCCAGCTGCCACTCAAAGGACTTTCGTGTTATTGGGTGAATCATTAATTTTCAGGCAGATAAGTCTGACATTTTAAAGACAGTTCAGCCCTGGTGCCCCATTTATCGTTCGATTATTCAGGTGAACTGGCTGTTAAGTGCTGTCTCGATACAAAACATATCTGTATTGAATGCCATACTGAAAACAAGCAAATCAATGTTTACATTTATGAAGCATTCCATCGCTAATATTTCTGTCTGTGTCTGTCATTTCATCCTTAGCTATGTCAGTTCTGTGTGTCATCCACGGTGAAACATGGCATCCAGATTCTCCAGATAGAGGACAGAACAATCCTTGTCAACAGCACTCCTTACACAATACACTACAGGCCTCTGCTGACTGACCACAGGCTGGGAAGTGACAAGCAGGTAATGAGCTTGAATGTGGTTCTGTACCTCAACATGGGAAATTACATTTTCTAAAGACAAAATCAACACACTGAAGGCAGCAAAATAGAAAGTCATTTTATGTCGGGGTGGGGGAGACAACTCAATTCATATGATGCTTTAATGCAAGAGCAAAGTTCATGCAAGGCCAAAATGTGTTTGTCTGTGTATGGCGCTGCTTTAGGTCTGTCCTGTCCTACTAGAGCTTTGCACGTACAGTAAATACACTGTGCACATGACTCATCCACACCCAGTCACGACCACACAAATGGATTAGAAGGACGCAGCAAGCCATTTTCCATCTGATCATTTTGCTCCCCCTCTCTCTTCTTCCACTCTTCTCACCATGAGTCAACGGCACTTTGTACGGGTATTAGACTAACATCCAGAATTGGATGCAGGTTTCCCTTCTCGCTTTCATCTGCTGCTTGTCCCCAAAGAGACCAACAATGTAGTGATGTCATTTTACAAGCTTTCAGATCTCCCGAAAGAAAAATCCCAAAGTGTGCCAGTTGCCACAAAAGTACCTACTAAAATCCTAAAAACAAATGCCTTACGTGTAACAACAAAGTGGGTGCAAATGTTGAAAGCATTACAGAACAGTATTGCGTGTTCCTCATCTCTTGAGGTATCAGTGGCTTTTAAATGAGCCCAAGACTTCTCAGCTACCAAATTAACACAAAGCGCAGTTGGAAAAAGATAAAATAAATGATAATGAGGTTTGAACACAACCATATCTGCCCCCCTCGCCCCACTCCAGACACATCCACACATCCTGCACAGTATTCTCATCCAGTTCTCAGGGTTTTTTTCCATGTTTCATGTAACTTCTGTTGCACTGATTTTGATGATAGACAAATGTAGTTCAAGTTGTTCTTTGCACAGGCCTGTGACGTACCAGAGACGACAGCATTCAACTTGGCTCCCTCTGAGCCGTCATCTCCGAGCAAACCTTGCTCGCTGCCATGCTGGGATCATCTTCAAACCAGCAATCAGGGAAAAATGGAGTTCCCCTTGCCAGTGAAATGCATGCTTTTCAGTTCATTATCAAGGCCTGATGCCAGACATGGGCCTACAGCATGGAGCCTCCCCGCACTCATCCGACCAGACTTCCTTCGGCAGAGCGTGTCGGTTCCTGGTGAAACAAGCTCTGGGGGTGGCCCGATCAGCAGGTGGGTTCGCTATATCGCAGACTCTGTGGCAGCAACAGTCAATTTAGAGCGGGGTACGAGAGCATGCTGGCACAGGACTAAAAGAAAGGAGGGGCTGAGCAGTTTCTAGCTTGCTAAGCAACAGTAATGGAATGAAGGAGGAAACTCCCTTTGCAGTTCCTGAGCTTGTTTGGATCCATCTCAGCGTGTCCCATATTTTCCCATGAATTTTACCATTTCATCAGACTCGCTAGTTTTCCTTCTGTCGCAGCTCTGTCGACGAATGTTTCTCAGATCGATTTGGTGGGGCTACAAGAGGCTGTGATTATATTTGTCACGGATTTGTTTATTTATATTTGTATTTTCCAGGGCCATAGTCTTGACGTACCAGGAGCACCTCGGAGTGACGTACATTACTCTAAATGAGGATCCTTGCCCTCCCATGTTGGTTCACAACAAATGTCCTATCCAACTTTTGCTTAAGGAGAATGTCAAAGGTAGAAGGAAAGAGCCCGTGTGACTCTTCCCCATCCCCTCATCTCCTCTTTGAATTGCAGAGATATGACTACAATGTTTTAACATCATCTTTTACAGAGACTCCAAGGACTGAAGTGTACTGTTGTCTTCTTCCTGCAAATAGCTCTGTGCACCATGAGCTCTACCATCACTTTTCTAGTTTCCCCGACTGCAGGCAGAGAGAAGCACTGCCCACGCTCTTGCTAAAAACCACAGCAGATGTTGGCAGCACAGACTGGACCGACCCTATTGACATCAATTGCCCTGGCACTCAGGTGAAATGTTCCTCACACAAAATTACCAAATTCCAGATTTATGGATTTGTTCTTCTTACAATTTTCTTTTCTTTTTTTTTTTTGGTTTCATCTGAACAAACTAAACCATCACGAGATACTTGGTAATGATGATGAACGATGACAGAATGCAATGCTGCTGATAACGCGCATATACAGAAATATGTGTTAAAGGGGTAATTATTTCAGTTTTGATTGACTTTGTTAGGGTGCGATTAGTGTAACAATCTGATCTTCTTCTTTTTTTTTTTCATTTCTAGTTTGCAGAAGTTTAGAACTGTTCTGAAAGCTTAATAATTTAAATTTGCACATCTAACCAAAATATTAGACACAACAGACTGTATGGTACAGTACAGTTCCACACCACTGAAAACTACAACCACAATGATCAACACGTTATTTAATTCATACTTCTTGGAGAGTGTCGATCCAAAACTGAGCATTATTATCCTTGTAAAAGCAGACTATTTGATACAGTTCTGGATTTGGGTGTCATTCAACTGTGCAAGTGGTCACACACTCAGATTATACAGTAGAAGAGGATCTTAATGACCATTCAAATGTTTTGCAGTTAGTCTGAGCAGTCTGATCAGCTGGTCAGGGAATAGAGTAGCCAGGAAAGTATGTAATGTTTAGTGTTGTGTCTAGCCAGCCACAGGTTGGAGTTGAGGCTGCGGCCGTGCATCTCTTGTTACTGTGAGGTCCTCATCTGACCTCTATGGTACGGGTTAGGGGTCAAGGTTCAGGCTTGTTATGACTGCTGAGTGAAGTGTTCAGTATGCTCTTCGTCTTGTCACATGAGGAGTTGATCATGTTGATCTGGGAGCGGTGGAGGCTAAAATCTGACACATGCATGTTTGAGCACACATCTGTCAAAAGAATGTTGGGGGTAGCTATGAATCTGATAGTTCTTTACATAGGTGAAAATCTGTTTATTTTCATAACTTTTATGCTGATCATGAGTACTGTCGCTATTAAAGGGGAAGTCAACCCAAAAATGTTCTTCACAGTATTGGGTTCTATGCGCCTTCGCTAGTCTAAATGCGGCTTTCTCATTAATATTGTGTTTGTGGAATATAGGTTAAGCAGCTAAATCCACCCCTTTTTATTCATGTCAGGGGGCGGCCATTTTGCCACTTTCTGTCAACTGAAAATGACATCACAGTTGCTCAGGGCTCAGGTAACGAGCAATCACGGGTCACCTGTTTTCTGAAGCTGAGCCATATTATCCACAAATGCAATATGAATCAGAATGCTGTGTTTTGACGAGTGGAGCTTCATAGAACATATTTTTGGAAAGGAAACTTTAGGGTTTACTTCCCCATTAACGCTTTGTTGTCTTTTGTAATTGTTGCTCAGGTGGTGTTCCTGCCAGGTTTTGGTTGTCTCTACATTGATGTGGGATATGAGAGAGGCACCTTGGTTCTTTCTCTTTCACCAGAGGGCGGTGTCGATTCTGTAACCAACCAGCACAGCAGGTATGTATGCTTAGTCCAAGGTTATTCTTTCAACTAGTATATTTATATGACCCAAAAAGACCCAGGTGGCCTCCATTTGCAGTTCCTATGCGGAAATCATTCCTAGACGCGACATGCAAAGTGCCATCTTTTCCACCCCCGGGGAGGAATAAAAGCCTGTTAGAATGACGACGTGTTTCGGAACATGGCTCTTACAGCGTTATTCCATTACATCAACACCAAACATGATTAAAGTTTGAATAGCAGGAGATCTATGTGATTAATATCAGGTTAATGTGAGCAAATGACCTCAGACGATGTTTGTTATTATGCTCTGCTAGTAGGAAAGTCACTTCTATTATGCTCTATAAACAATCTGAATGCTTAATTAATCTGTGTATGAAATGGAGGAGGATTTATTTTCACACTCTTTTTTTTTTCAGGTCGACCAAGCTGTCCTTAACTTTCCTTTTGAGTGAGGCCAGCGTAGTGTTGAGTGATGACATCACCAGCCCCTCAGGGTCAGTGGAGCTGCTAAGACTCACACTGACCAACCTTTTCCTCAGACTGGCCCCAGCATCCACCTCGCTGCCCCCCGACGTGACCCTCGAGCCTGGGGCAGCTACGGAATCCATTTTTACTCTGATGCGTGACGCCTCACTGATCGAGGTTTACTGCTTGTGCCTACAAGTGGACAACCAGCTGTACAACCGTGCAAGCTTCCACTTCCCCGTGCTGCTGTGCCAGGAGCAGAGGGGAGTGGCCGAGCCCAGGAATCAATGGAGTAACCATGACATTCCCACTGAGACTCCTGAACTCCTGGAGGAGTTTAAGCGTTCTTGTTTCCTCCAGCTGAGGCTAATCCTGGCTGCGGACAGATGCACTCTGAATGAGGTTGGATTCAATTTTCAAAACTTTGTGAAATCATGTGCTAATGCAGGGTATAGTTGCGTATTCACAGTTCGGCATTTGCAAATTTACCCGTTCTGAGATTTATCCTTTATTTGCTGAAAAAATAGTTATTTGCTGTTTTGTGCTCAGGTCAAAGCCATGTCTAATATCAAAAGTTTTCTTTGATGCCATCTGGTGGCAAGCAACTCTGTTGACCTGGGGAGAGGAGCTTTAGTTCGTCAGGTTATAGCCTTGTCAGCTAGAAATAAATGCTTTGCCGCCATCTTGTGGCAACTATTCGGTTACTACACGCCATTTTGGGCTGCCGTCAGTTACAAGCAGATTTTTGCTCTTTGGTCCTTTATCCCCCAAGAATAGTTGGAGTTCAGTGTACGCACATACCAACCATCGGACCAACTTTGAGAATTTTTCCTCCCTTGCGATCGAAATCCTCAAAGGCCCGATTGTCAGATAATACTACTAATAATAATAATAATACTAATAATAATACATTTTATTTATAAGCGCCTTTCAAAACTCTTAAGAGCAGGAATGTCTTTTTTTCCCTCTTGCCAGGTTTCCCACATTTAAAAAATCATTTTAGATGCTAAAAATCAGTGTGTGTAGCCTGCTTTATTCGCTCTTGTCTAAAGTCGACAATTTCTCGTCTCAAGACTACCTTACTTGTTGTGTCCTTCACAGGTCAACTTCCAGGTGCAGCCCGCTAGAGTGTACCTTGAAGATACATTTGTTTACTATGTTAAAACCCTGTTCCACACCTTCATCCCCGACTCTGCGATTGCCTCAGTGAAGCCACAGAAGTGTCAAGTAGAGTCGGCCCCCATCCTCCCTCAGCAGGTGCATAAATCATAACAGTAGAGTCTGAATGAGCTGAGGAAATCTGGGCCAATAATGGAGTAATGTTGTGCTGTGTAAATGTCCTGTAGGTACTTCAGTCAACACAGGCGCTGGTCCGGCCTGTACGTCTGCACAGGCTGACTATCCAGCCAATCCACCTGCTGGTCAGCATCCATGCATCCCTCAAGCTCTACATTGCCTCAGACCACACTCCTCTCGCCTTCTCCCTGTTTGAGAGAGGGCCGCTCTGCACTACAGCCAGACAACTGGTCCACGCTCTGGCGATGCATTATGCTGCTGGGACCCTCTTCAGAGCCGGTACGTCGTACTGCCGTTATGTTGCATTTACAGCTGAGAAGCACAAATGTGTGAGACAAAGGAGCTTCAGTGATACGTTTAGCAGTTGTCATGACTGCCACCTACAGGGCAAGAGCAGGACAGTACACTGTTGCTTATTTGAAGGGGTATTTAACATATGTACCTGTATGCCATTTGCAGTCGTAAAAGGTTTATATTTTGTCTCAAATTAATTTGATCACTTCATTATTTTAATGTACATTTAATAACTTGAAAACCAGTTTTAAAAATAATATAGCTGACCGTTATGTTCTTTGAACACTTCCCTAGCTAACCATCACGTGTGTAAATGCCGGAGTAGACTGCACAATGATATACACGAGGGCTGGGTGATAATTCAATATCCATATGTATTGCGACATGTGAGTGATATAGAAAATGCCTTTGATAAAATGTTCATTCGAAAAAAAAAAATCTGAAAGCACACCCCAACTACAGCATTGTGCATGGAGTCGGCAGCACGTGGCCGCCTCCAAACACGAAGAAGAAGTAGTTGAACCAACAATGAAGAAGCAACCAAATCAACGACACAGTGATACACTGTGCAATTCAGCATCTTTACTCGCATCCTTCCCAGTAATACCTGAACCCAGTGGTCCCCAGCCTTTTTTGTGGCACGGACCAGTTGAGACATGTACATGTTGTTTGCAGACCGGCAACCATTTTTTTCCCATTGTTTTTAAATTGCCAGTAGAGTAATTGAACATTTTATTAACATGGATGGGGATTTTTTCATCCATTTAAATCTGTTGTTCTACTATCCCAAAAAAAAATGTAGACAGTAAAAAAAAATAACATTGAAAAACTAAGAAATGGACCAATCAGAAATAATAATTAGGCCTTATTGTAAACATCATAATTTTTAAACTATGATCCTACATACGGCGTTAGCATCAATGCTACTTATGTAAACGTGACTGATCAAAAAAATGATACGATTGATTGCTGCTTTTATCCAGTGGCTGCCGGCTAGTTATTAGCGACTAAACTGCTAATGTTTATGTGGGCAGGCTGTGCAATCTGTTGGCTTTCTCATGCATTCCACTTGATCACTTGGGTGCGACTTGTTCAAATGATTCAACAGGTTTATTGTATTGCCCTTTTTTTTTTTTTTTTAATGACAAACCATTGCACAACAGCTTCCTCCTTCACATCGCTCCGGAGATACCGCAAGGGGAAGAACTTCTTTTGTCAAAATAGCTTCACCTTTGGAAGTCACGGATGCTCATCAGCTGCGCGTTTCGATGTACATTTGGTCAATTTGTTCCTATGACTTTCTGTTTACTGCTTTGTCTTTCATTTATTATTATATTCTGTTTATTATAACTTGCAAACCAATGTTAGAAGGGGGACTCCGATTAGCCAGACTCGCGCACATTTCCATCACGTCGGATGGAGTAAATTTGCTAACAACTAGCAGGTCTGTCTCTGGGCGGCTCGGTTCCACATGAGCCGAGGCCCGGTACCGGTCCGCGGATCGGTGCTTGGGGACCCCCGCCTTAACCGACTCTTCACCCCCGTCCGTTGTCGGTGCTCATGTTAGTTCCAAGGCCGTTTCATGTCTTGAACACATATCCGCATTTCTTCAAATATATCTTTTCCTGTGGTTGTGTCATGCAGTGATTTATTAGTACCTAAAAGCGCCTCTGTAATGCACAAACCAGAGTCGACTCCACGGATAAAAATTGCCAGCTGTGCATTGTCAGTGATGCCAGCGCTCTCGTCTACAGCAAAGGGAACATGTGATAAGGTCTTCCCTTTTCCATCATCTGTGATTGTAAAGCGATGGCAAGCTCGCATATCTAATTGGCAACAGTGTTTCTGCTGAGGCTTACATTAGAAAACGCTAGCTTGTGTGGACATTAGACATCGCACACTTAAATCTTGTAGCACTTCAAAAGCGTTTTCTCTCACTGGTTGGGCTGATTTTTGCACCAGGCAGCGCTGCGTAATAGTGATTTGCATGCCCGCCTCACAGTTCTCAGGTTCAGGGTTCTTAGCGCCCGTGTTCCTTTGTGGAGTTTGCATGGAATTTCTCCAGGCTTCCTTCCACATGGCCAAGAGCATACATTTTGGTCTAATTGAAAATTAAATTGTGTAAATTTGAGTATGAAAGGTTTATTTCCACCCCGCAATGATGTGACATTCCTGGGTGTACCCCATCTTTTGCCCCAAAGTCAGCTGCTTGGTATTTGGCTCCAGATCATCCGTGACCCTAATGAGCAAATCACTGTATAAAATAGCTGGATGGAATTCCATTTACAAGCTCAGTTCTGTTCACAAACACCACAAATGATCGTGCAGGCCAGACATAACTGGAAGTTGGGCCGAATGTGGCGCACGGGCCTTGAGTTTCACTTGTCTTCTCTGGAGGAAAAGAAAGGAAGCACAGTCTGAATCCCTTCATGCCTGGCGAAGGCCTCCTCATGTTTGACAGATTACTCGTGATGGATTATGGCTAATCTGAGCAGTCACCACGGAGAAATTTGGCTATCAGGCCCTACGGTATACAGCCTCTGGCCCGTGCTCTTGTCCTGTCTAGTCGAAGCCACCACATGTGGTCTGATTTAACCCATCATTTCCACATCAGAAATTATTGTTCTGGCTGGGTTCTTCCTTTTCCGCTGTGTTTCATCACAGCCCTCATTTCTGCTTGTATTTCAACACCTCGCCATGTTCTCCGCTTCCTGAGTCATCATTTGGTTGGGCAACCATTGCACTCTGGGACTGATTAGCTTCAGGATGTACAATACTGCATTTGAACACACGCACAATGTAGGCATATGGATATCATGCACATGCTTATCCGGATGTACGGTCTGTGTGGGTGTTTGTGTGTGATTGGGTGTATTTATTGTGAGTAGATATTAAGTCAAAACAATCTTCATCAAGTGGAGAAGAAGCAGCACAACAATGACATGACCAAAAACTGCAAGTCCTTCCAAAATTGCTGAAAAGTATTCTTCTCCTAAAACTAGTCAGGGAGGCTGCCAAGTGGCCGTTCATCCACACCAGATTCTGTCATCCATGTCTTTATGGACATGTTGGAAGAGGAAGGGGCCAGCTCCAAATTGTTCCAACAAAGTTGGGAGCATGGAATCGTCCCAAATTTTTCAGCATACCAAAAGAGACGTCATATCAACGTTTGGGAAATGGTGAACTTGACTGGCCTGTACAGAGTCCTGATTTCAACCCGATAGAACACATTTCTCATCCAGCATCATCGCGTGACCTCCCAAGTGTGCTTCTGGAAGAATGGTCAAAAATTCCCATCAACACCCTCCTAAGCCTTGTGAGCAGCCTTCTCAGAAGAGTTGAAGCTGTTATAATGTCGGTCCAACCTTTGCAGCTATATCGAACACTCTCGAATACGGATGGGATGCCGCTTGAGATCAAACGTGAATCAAGTCAGATGAGCCAATATCGTTTGCTTCTTGGTTTTGTTTTGGGGTTTTTTGAGTTGCACGAAGAACAAATTTCAAATGATTTATCCTGATCTTGTTCCATTTGAAGAGGGGTGTGCAAACATTTTCTGGCAATTGTATACATGTGTAAGAGCACTGTAAATAGTAGCTCCTGGCTGGTCTTGGCCGTTCACTAAAACCACTGGGGGAGACAATGTAAATCCAAATGGGCATCGAGGTCTCTGACTGAACATGAAAGTGAGCAACAAATGTCAAAGTGTATTGAACAACACGATAGGTCGTGTGTGATGGTCACTGAGCTACGAATTCAGAAGAGAATGAACATGTGAGGGAAGGTAGTTTGAGGCAGTCAATACAGCTAAGATACTTTCGCGCATGTGCGAGTGGGTAACTGATGAATATAAAGTCACGATGTCAAACGTGTTTGTAGAGAGAGACTGATACTCTCAAGTGCTTTTAGCAAGAACCTCAGGAGGCTTGCTAATGAGCAGGTGCTGCTGGTTTATTTTGTCGCTCATAAAAACCATTGTCCAGCCTACCTGGGTGGCGTTTGCATGTTCTGTGTGGGTTTTCTATGGGTACTCCGGTTTCCTCCCACATTCTCAAAAACATGCATGGCAGGCTGATTGAATGCTCTATCTACATCAGGGGTGTCAAACTCATTTCACATTGTGGGCCACATGCGGCCTCAGTAGAAGTCAAGTGGGCCGGATCATTAAAATTATACCATACTCTACTATAAATAGCCGAAATAATAAGTCTTTCCTTTGTTTTGGTCTAAAGAAGCACAAAAACATTTGGAAAATGTTGAAATTTAATGAGCATATCTTTTACAAAACATTTCATGAAGAACCTTAAGATTTTTGTCTGTTCCAGAAGAACCTCATATTTGTGGATCGTTCCTAAATGACAGTTTTTAAATCACATCTTAAAGCCCAACTTTTCATCTGATTTATTATAATTCATGCTTTTAAAATGCAACCCTTTCCGTCAAGTTTCCTTGAGTGTTTTGACAGGTTTGTAAATAAAATGTATTGTTAAATTCAGGTTTGTATCAAATTTCTGCCCCGCTCAGGGGATGGCCTAAAACGATCAGACCAAATACACCCATTCAATGTGTACAATACAAAATACAACACATGAAAAAAAAAACCACCCCCAGTAAATGTAAACTACAGCAAAGGTGTTTATTCTCTGTTACATTGTGGCTACACTCAAGAAATTAGAACTGAGCAACTTGGGAAGTGCAGTGCAAATCCAGCCTGAGCTTTGTAGCCTAACTGATTGGTTAATTTATTGATTGTCTCACGGTATCTGCCCACACTGTGTGGTCGCCAGTTTCAGTAACATAATATATAAGGTTTTCTTGAGTGTTTAGTTCATCCATCTCGTATCAGTGCAATGAAAATCCAAGCCTATTTCCTAACATACGTGTGACCTCACAGTATGCCCATGCCAGTGTTTGTTCCTTTGTTTTAGGCTGGGTTGTGGGGTCTTTGGAGATCCTGGGCAGTCCTGCCAGCCTGGTGCGCAGCATCGGTAACGGCGTGTCTGATTTCTTCCGCTTGCCTTACGAGGGTCTGACTCGCGGACCCGGCGCCTTTGTCAGTGGCGTCTCCAGGGGAACCACTTCTTTCGTCAAGCACATCTCAAAAGGTAACACGAATGTTCAGGAAGGTTTTATTGTCATTGAAAACTCTTTCTTAAAATGTGTCCATCTGTGCCCATGCAGGCACCCTGACATCCATCACCAACTTGGCAACCAGCTTGGCCAGAAACATGGATCGGCTGTCTCTGGATGAAGAGCACTACACCAGGCAGGAGGAGTGGAGACGGCAGCTCCCGGAGAGTCTGGGTGATGGACTCAGGCAGGGCCTGTCACGACTTGGCATTAGTTTATTAGGTAGGTGAGGTTGTAGATCAGCCTGCCCCCCTGATCAGCCTGATCTCATAGATCAGAATTTGAAAACTTCATTTTCGAGGTTTCAATTTTCAACAGAAAATACTCTGAAAGCCTACTTTTGCTCAAATAATATAATGTATTATTGAAAATAATGTGACTGGCGCAAAATACAGCAAATAAGGTAATTAAAAAAAAAGATTTTTTTTTCCTGTACCTAGTTGTTATAATAGGTGCCATATGCAGGGAAAAAAAAAGTTGAGTGAACAAACACTACCACGAAAACGCAAAATATAAATTGTAACAAATACATCACAATTAAGAGATATTTGATCAAATTAATTCAGTTAGTGTTTGAAGCAATGGAAAATATGAGCCATGGAGTTAGCCCCAAAAATGTTGATAAGTTAACCAATTGACTTCAAATTTGGCAGAAGCAGAGAAAAATAGATCATTTTTCAGTATATTTGTATTTGCAGAATATCTTACTCACCTCACTCTTTTGCAAGGGGGGTCGTGAACTACAAATTTGGGAAGCGGTGACTCAGTGTTATATCAGTGTGTACCTTTCGAGAAATTTTAAAGTTGTGACGTCACCGAGAGTGATTTCCAGCCATAAGATGAAAAAGGGAAGCACAATGAAAGACGGAAAGCACCGGTTCCGACGTCACTCGCAGTAAGCAATCATGATGATCGCTTGTTAAGTGACCATTTTTAGGAGCCTTTCAGCAGCCGACACACACATACTTGTACCTCCTTAAAGAGCGCATTTCGTAAAATAGTGATGCGATGTAATCAAGCTTGTAAGGTGCTAGTTGACTGCAGAAAAATCACCAAAGCTGAGGTAATACCTCAAGCAGCCGGCATCACCGCGTTTACATGTTGCCGTGTTCCCCTCTCCAAACTTGGCCAGCTTCACTTTGCGGCAATTGCAAAAGGTACTATTTTTGTGTGTGTAGGGCAACCCCAAACTGTGGGCATCACCCGGTTCTTGCTTTGATGCTGAAAGACTGAGTCATCAGTAACAAATTTCAAGACATTTTTGTCAACCACAATTTGCCGACATCCCCAACTTTTTTTCCCTCAACCTAGTTTACTGTAATGCATTTGTAAGGGTAGTGGTCTGTGTTCAGATGCTTGTAAGCGTTCACTTCTTTAGTTTTGTCACATACAGTATTTCTGTGTGCGTCAAGACTATGTCCTGCCCCTTGTCCAAATTCAACTGGATAGGCTCCAACTCGCTCTATTTGGAACAAGCCGAAAAGAAAATGGATGAATTTTAAAACTCACTCCTCTTTGTTGTTGTTCCAGGAGCAATAGCGGGCATCGTGGACCAGCCCATGCAGAATTTCCAAAGGAATTGGGAGATGCAGAGCACAGCTGGTAGCAGAGCCAAAGGCGTCATCTCTGGCGTGGGCAAAGGAATTGTGGGGGTTTTCACCAAGCCCATTGGAGGAGCAGCTGAACTGGTGTCCCAGACTGGATATGGTGTGTTCATAGTTGATCTCACTGATGTTTGTTTTCGACAAATGAGGTCGTTTTTTTGGTTTTGTTTTGTTTTGTTGTATTTTTGTCATGGTGTTTCACAGTCATACAAAACTTCACCGTTGTGGATGTTCTCACATGAAAGCTCAGTGTAAGAGCCCAGTACAACATGGATCAAACGATTACCTGGAATTGCATACCAACAGAATTTTTCTGGCTGTTTTGGAACATTTGTTTAAAAAAAAAAAATGTTAGACTGCCCCATGTTCTCCGTTATGTGAAGCAAGGAGACTAGCATTCAATTCAAGATAAGACTGACTGGTTTGTTTAACACTCAACACTTTCTTAACACCTCTTACACATGAGTTGCGCCTGACATGAATCACCTTCATACTGCATCAAAAACTTTTTTTTTTTTTTGTTTTTCTGCTTTCGTTCACAGCGGTTAAAATACATGTAAGTGTTAACTATTTTAATTCTAAACTGCCTCTGCTCCTATTTTTTTTTTTTAATCTTAAATGTCTTATGGCGGAGACAACTCGGCCCCGTTATTTCCCATGAGAAAATGCTGTTCCGAATCAAAATTTAGGTCAACCCGCATCTGAGAATAAAACACGGTGGTTTTATTTTGGTTTGCCATAGTTGGGACCCAAATGAAGGGAAGCGATGGAAGCAAGTCAGTCGTGCTCTCCAAAAATCATTTACTTCCAAATGGTAAACAAGGCACATGTAGGAATCAAAACACCGGTTCAAAGTAACAAACAAACCAAGTGGATAAGACTTCACTCGACGTGACGTGACAACACAATGCAGTCAATACAAGTAAACAGCCGAGACGAGAAACTTTTGGATAAGCTACGAGTAGCTGTGGGAGCTGATTGGAAGACATAGCAAGTTGACGCTGGAAATAAAAGAACCTAACAAGCAGAACAAGACATGAACCACAAGGAAACAAGACACTCCCGGTCCATGAGACAAACCCAAATTCAATCCGGGCAACAAAAACACAGATCATGACAAGATTCTGTGCAACTTTTTCACGTGGCTGAAAGACTGGAATTTCTTAGAACAATTGCGGATGACATAATTATTTCACTTTTGCAGGTGGAGTCACTTAGGATGAAAGATGTTTCACACGTTCTCATTGGTAGCCCAGATGAAATGGTTGTCTGAACTGTGCCTTGCGATTGACTTGTGATGGGTGCGTATTTTCCGTACTATCTGGCGATTTGGAGTATAAGGTGCACCTTGACCTATTTTAAAACTGTTTTTATACATACAGAGCACAACATTATAATGTGCATAGTATAGAAGCAACAATAGTGGGTGGGCTTTCGTTACGCATCCACTAGATGGAGCTATGCTCAATGAATACTATGCAGTAAAATACAGCTTTATTTATTTAGCGCTTTCACAACCACTGTAACAAAGCGCTTTACAAATCATTTAGAATAGTGCATCCATGAAATCAGAATACTGATCCCTATATAAAGCGCATCGGATTATAAGGTGCACTTTTGAGAAAATTGAATGCATTTAGGTGTGCCTTATAGTGCGGAAAATACGGTACCCCTTCCCCGAAATCAGCTTGCTTGTTGAGGCTCAAGGTACTTCTCTAGAGATGTAAAAATCCGAGTGCATTTACTAGCATGAAGTTTCATTTTGTTGAATTACATTTTGTCAGAAAAATGTCTTTAATTTCCATATGCCAATTTGCCAAATATCAGTGAAGGAACACATACACTTGATGTGTATCAAGTTTCTTCATGCAGCCTTGTAGGACACATTGTGGCACTGTTGCTATCCCTGTCATGTCCCTGACACTTTCTGGCTGTTTGAGCCAGCGGAGTTAACCTACTAGGCGAGAGAGTTGAGGAGTAAGTCAACGCGTGGTGTATTTTGTCAACTAGCAGGTTATAGCCTCTGCATGCTGTTGTGGTGAACCGCTCCTCATTGGAGCGATGACTCCCTGAGTCCGCCTGGCACTCTTTCACTGACCCTCCGAGCCAAACGCAAACATTATTGTATTGTGTTGGCATTAGCTGGGGATCATCTACATTGATGTGTGTCATCGTTCTGTCATTTTGTGTTCTATAAAAAGTGCACCGTCTCAGCTCTGCAGAGTACCACTGGAGTGACATCATTAATGGCGCGCTCTGTGTTCATTATGGCTCGATTTCACTTGATGACTTCACTGGCTCGCTGCTGCCACTCCGCTGACGGAGAGAGCGGGATGAAGGGAAACCGACCACACGCACATGAACTCATTTGGACGCGCACATGCCAAACATGTCTTGTTTCCTTTCCCTGTGTCGAGCCCAAACTGTGATAGAGGATGTAATATTGCCCTGGAAACGATGGAAACCTCAAACACAAGTATTTTGTCCGATAGAAAATAATGGAAAGAGAAGTCATCGGTTCCAGAGTCAAAGTGTCGGCGTCATAAAATCTTTATTAAGTGTACAGGCAGTTTTTAATAACATTTCAACATTCTAAACTGTCATCCACATGTAAAATAAATCGGCCACTGGTTATAACAAAAACGCATACATTTCATACGCTCAACAGTGATGACCGTGCTCAGGATGGCTGGTTGTAATTTTGGGGTTGACATTTGCATTTACTACCATCAGGATATGGCCGTCGACTGCTTCTTTACATTGTCCAGTAGTTTCCATTTGATCGCCTTCTTTTATGGCAGCAAGGGGGGAAAAAAACTAAAGAAAAAGCACAATCCACTTGCGGAGTGAATCCTTGAGATCGGGGATCCTGCAGCCATTGGGTAGCCCCCGTGGACCACCGCAGGCTAGTTATAGAAGGAGCTCACCAGTCATGGGACATTGTGATTTCCTCGGATCGGTGTAGAAGTGATCATTTGAAAACGTGAGCAGTGAGAGTAATTTCAAGGAATAAAGCGTTGCAAATTAAAATTCAAGAGTACATCAAGGCGTTTGCGTAAATCAGTAACTCCCGGTTTGAAAAAGTTTGGTGACGCCTTCTTTTGTTGCTCACTCGGCTTTAAGTCTCGCAGGTTTTCCTGCGGTCCGTTGTGCCATGCACGGCAGCAGTTCCAACTCAGCTTGTTCAACGCGTATGTAGATTTACCTCTGTGTTTTCGCAGTTGTGTTCCATGTCTAATTGACCTCAATGATATGTAACATGCTTGATTGGCATCTCCTAACAGGGATCCTCCACGGAGCAGGACTGTGGCAGCTTCCGAAGCAACTTTACCTGCCAGCAGAGGAGAAATCCGCCGAAGCCCCCAACAGCCACCTTAAATATGTTTGGTATGATTCCCCGCACAATGAAATAACATCCCTTGTTCCTGCAGACAACCTCCTCTACTGTCTTGAAGCTGTGCGTTTCGAGTGGGACATGTGGGCCTTTGCTTTTGTTGGGTCCTTTCCAGAATCTGGTGTTCCTTTTCTCCCACTTACCTCTCATCATTTTCGCTGTCTTGAAGGGTTCATTAACACCACCCCACTCCCCGAAAAGTCTGTTTGACCTTGATTCCACACATGGTAGCCAGCCTGCCCTCCCTTGTTCTCATCAAGCCATGTTAAAAGGTTTTTGTAAGCACTCTGCCAAAGCCTCCGGCTCAAAGTTGTGAGCTGTGAGTGGATCCAGAGAGATGCCTTCACGTGGAGGAGGGACCGGTCACTCCTTGCGCCAGATGCTTTGGCGCTTGATCAGTGAGGTTGCAAGTTGTACAGAGCAGGCGTGGTCACCTTCAGCTTCTGCATCATTGAAATCTGATCAGAGATGCAGCGCTGCATCACATTTGGGCCTTTGTTGCAGAATTTCCTCTCAGTGGAATGCTTACAATATCAACGTTTGTTAGAGGCCCATGTCTCCAGAGGGAAGCGTGGATTGCATTTTGTCATGAGCCTTCCCCCCATGTTGTTTGCTTTCCATAGTTATGAAACATGTACTTTTAACAGCAGCCGGCAATGGAAAATGGCAAATTTTAAATTCAATATTCCTTTGGAACATTCTACCTGAGATGTGGACACCAGAGCGGTGAGTGCTCTGTAATATTAGAAAGAGTGGTGGGCTGGTGGGGATAAAAATACATGAATGCTGAGAGAATTCTCCCTCGTGGTGTGATTGTTTTTGCTTTTGCACAGAAACTGGTTTCCATCAGGTGTCCATCAATTATTTTTACTACTGCAGGTAGCCCAGACACTGGAAGGGTCAGATAGTTTGAGCCCAGTTACACAGAACAGAAACAAACCGTCCCTTCTGCTGCTTCTCACATCTGCTGCGCAATTGGAGCACCTGCCTTCCAAAGTAAACACAGCGTCCGAGAAACACCGCTAAACACTCGCCTTCCTTCACACGTACTTTCCGCTAGAGCTCGTGTGAAATAGGAGCCACACGTTCTGTGGACATGTAAATTACAGGATGTGTCCGGACACATGTTGTCACTTGTTTGGGTATGTTACATGTACTTGGGACACTTTGTGTGGTCTCTATGATGCTTATGTAATTTGATCATTGGAAACATGTTTTTGATTGGCTTTGTTCCATCTTGAACAAGTGTTACATGACAGACTCGAACTAGCTTTGTCTCCTCTCTTGCCACAGGAAAATGCTGCAGTCTTTAGGTCGACCAGAGCTGCACATGGCCTTAGAAGTGACCATCGTCAGCGGGTCGGGCCTGGAGCATGCTGGATGCCTGCTGCTTACCTCGGAGGTCCTCTTTGTGGTCAGCCTCAGTGAGGACACGCAGCAGCAGGCCTTCCCCATCACGGAGGTGAAGGAATGCCTCACTGAAAGAACAGTTTCCGTGTGTGTTGCTGTGCACGCTAAACGTTGCAGCTGTGTCTGTCCTCTGCAGGTCGAGTGTCAGCAGGAGGTGGGACAGCACGGCCAGCTCACGCTCACATTGCAGCAGCAGACAGTAGCCAGTGACGCAGAGGTGAGACGGACAAAGCGTCTTTGCCCGCACTGCATTCATTTGAAAAAGGTGCGCCGGAGATCGGCAGGCAGATCGATGCAAGGGGCCGCATGACTGCAGCTGCGGCAGTTTGTCGTGGTGTAGAAGGACCCTCACTTATGCTAATGAACCCGAGGGAGTGACAGAGAGGCAGATACAAGCGGCCGAAATGAGTCACCTCGACAGGATGTGTGATATCTCTCTGATCAAGGAGGGGCTCAGAGTATCAAGACTACAAGGATGAGGTGGCTCAGGTATCTGGTTAGGATGCCGCCTCCATGGTGAGGTGCTCTGGATACCTCATGTGGGGAGGAGGACCCGGGACACAAAGGAGCGACTCCCTGTGTTTGAAATCATAAATTCATGTCCTACTTCATAATGACTATATAGGGTAATACAGTACAGTGATTTTTTATATACCAGTAGTGTAATACAAAAGGTTTTTCCGAAAATCCAGATTTTTTTTTTTGTTGCATAGTTTCCCTTCTTTGGCTCCAGGTAGTCTTCGACCATGGGATCGATATTTATCCAACATTTTGACGGTTTCGATCAGGAGGACTCTCTATTCAAACATCAAATAATGCACCAAAACAAAAAAAAAAAAACCTTTCCAATCTGCAGATCTTTGACATCACAGGAAAACTTGACTTTTTTTTACAAGAAAGGGGATACGGAATGATTCTGAACACAGCCAACGTCTCTTGGCTGGCGTGTCTCAAGAAATGCGAAACTTGAGTTTAATTTTGCTGCTGAGTAGCGGAAGCAGCATTCACTTATATTGTCTTGGAGTACTGTATGTAGAGGTGCTTAAAAGGCCGAAGATCATGTTTTACAATCATGATGTGTTGTCATCCCCCAGGGCGAAGGTGTGCGGGAGCGTCTATCGGAGCAACAGTATCAGCGCCTGGTGGAGTATGTGAAGCGCACCTCCCATTATTTCCCTCCCTCTGCTTCATCACTGCAGCTGCAGCCTCCAGTGACGCTCGCTGAGCCGCCAGCCTCTCTCACCAAGTCATACCGCTACCTGGTTGATCCCACTTTTGCCAAGGTATTTGTAAGCAAGTTCACTATGGTCAGGGAAAAAGCCTTACGAATCGGATTCCACAATCTGTCTTGCTGAAATGGATCAGCTGCCCTTTTTAAGACAACCAATTAACGCCAAATATACCCAAAAGGAACAGTTTGTATTACTTGAGGGGATCAACCAAGTGTG
>CAAKHF010012392.1:5458-26811 GCA_901007745.1 Hippocampus kuda
TCTTTGTTTATCACCACGTCCTGCAACCACTACCTTTCTTGTCCTTTTTCACCGCACTGATTTTGTCGTGGTTTGAATCTCTGTTAGAACAATTCTGTGTGGAGTTTGCATGTCCCCCCGTGTGTTTGAGGGGTCCCCCCCCCCTCCCCCCGAGGTACTCAGCTCTCCTCCCACATCCCAAAGACACGCTTACTCGGGTCACTTCAGATTTTCAATTGCCCATAAGTGTGTAAAATGAAATGTGAGATTCTGACGCAGTGAAATCGTTAATGGTACGACAGATATCGTACAGTTAGGAGGACGAGCTCTTGTAGGCTCTGTGATGAACAAATATTTGAGGCCAGACGTTTCAGCATCCGCGGCTTGAACAAGGAATGGCCATCAGATGTGTGACGAGAGAGGGACTGGTACGCCCTGCAACGCTCATGCGGTTCCCTCCGGTACTCTTCTGAGGGAGGAACAGTAAAAGAGGATGTGCAGCAGAATAGATGTCAGCCCCAGAAGTGATCAAATCGGCGTGAGCCCTGTGCGGCATTTGTGTGCAGAGCCAGAAAGTCAGCCTGTGTGGCTAAGCTTCGCTTACAGCTGGTCTATTTGAGAGCTCGCAAAAGTTCCCTTCAGTCAGGGAAGCCATTTAGAAAATTATCATTGGGTAGCAGCGGGTCCGCCGCCTTTGTGTCCCCATGCGATGGGCGCCGGCTCGGATGGGTGAGGCTGATTCTTCCCGTCCTCAGAGCGCCTGTGCCTAATTATAGGTCGAACGTTCATGAGTAGCGGTGTTGATTTCTAATCATGTATCCTGAGTTGCGCAGATACGGAAGTTCGTTGCTTGTACATTCATTGACCAGTTGGTGTGATTAAATTAAGCAGTGTGGATATGAAATGTTGCATCCATGAGTGATCATCTGGTGGAATCGTGAAGGCAGCTCTTTTTATGAGGGTAAGGTAATATAACATGATCAAATTAGCAGTGGTAGCTTCATCCAAGGTAAGCAGAGCTGCAAGTTCTACATTGGTTCACAGGTTATTACTTGATAGAGAAGTGCTAGGAGTGGAGTTCAAATGCTCTAAATATTTTCACGCGGCAGGAGCTCTGCCTCTGCAAGTACAGTAGAAGAAAGCAGCCAGTCAATGTAACGCTTGCTGTCGAAAGAGATGAAAAAGGAGACAGCCCTTCACCAGAGGGCAAACATCTGCGAGATGCCGATCGGTGATCGTCAGACGAGTAAAATCGGGAGCCACCACTGGTCCAGCAGTTTTGTGGGGCAGAATGAGGGCTGGCTCACTGCAAGTGACCGATCATCCCATCAAAGAAGCTAACTTTAGCATGACAAGAAATATGATCAATTCGATAATTCTTGATATTTGGGGTATTTTGATGAAAGCCTCTCACGGGTAAGTGAAGACACCTGGGATCTGTTTTAACTTGAAAAAAGAAAAAGCACAATCAGTGACACTGAAAGCATTTTCAGCCTTTTTTAGAGGTTCGCGTGAACAGCGAGGTAGAGCATGCAAACTCCACACAAAAAGGGCGGTGTCGAGATTCTAACCCGAACCCTCAGAACTAGAAGGCAGATGTGCTAACCACTTTTCTGTCATGCTGCGTGATGCAAATAACTCAAAGGACCTGTTTCACTTGTTGTGTCACCAAACTGCCATCAGTGCCCCTGGACACATTTTCGACATTGTTACCCCAGTTTGCGAGATCACAGAAGTTTGCCGTTTCCTGCTCTGTGATCAAGCGCCACATTGCTCGCACCCGACACACACGACACAGGTGACAAATGAACAAGTCTCCAAACTATTTTAAGGGGAGGTTTATTTTGCGCTCGCTCTCAATCGAGCAACATCTTTCATTGTGACCTCTTTGTCGCAGCTCCACTCCTAGCGCTGCTTTTTCCTTTCCCTCCCTCCTGTCCATGCCACCCAGTCTCGGAGTGAAAACCAGTACCCACTCTGATGTTGAAGTGTGAGACCTCAGAGTGTTACTTACCAGTTCAAAGCGAATATGAGGCCCAAAAATGCCCCTGGGTCACAAATGTGTTTTTTGAGACAAAATGTTACAAGTAAATGTTATGAGGAAATACCTCAGCTCCAGGTGCTGGGATCGGGGTCATGGGTGAAAGGTGAGGGGTCACACACTGCCCCCTCAGGCCTGCATGAACCATGACCTCACGAGACAGATGAATTGTGTGCTAACAAGGACCAGCTCTCCCCTTACTGTGCCTGCACTCTCTCGTCTTGTCTTGGCTCAGGCTAATTCCACGCCGTCCTTCCCTCCTCTGCAGAGGAGTTATACCTGCTTGAACCTTTAAAGTACCTCACCATCTTTCCCCTCCCTTGGATTTATAATCATCATCATCATCATAACACAGTCCAACTTGGTACAGCAGCACCCTTGCATCGTCTAACCCCTGTCTAGTAGCGCATGCCATAGTTTAGAATAGATTGAATGAATCCGTATTGGGAAGGGGGATCACTCTTGGCCAGCCATTGAAGTGCTCTCGTTCTAATGAGGCGAGCCTACCTCATCGCTGGCTCACAGTCACACACAAGTGAAAAGCTAATCACTGGCACGCGCGAGGCCAGCACAGAGAGACATTGCACGAACACACATCTGCACCTTGGTCCATTACACACACACAACGTAGAGCCAATTAAAGAGAAGAGTCTTATTAGCGGCGGTGTCCCGGCTCTCGTTAATCACTGGGGTTTCCTGGCAGGGGCTTAGTGACACTCTGAGTTCTTGGTCATCTTTATGGGACTTGTCTCATCAGTCCTTATAAGACACTCATCCAAACTTCAGTGAGACTCATGATTTAGCAGAGCAGCTTGGCCCGGCAATGCATTCAGTCATCCGCGGGTCACCTTTGAATAAGCTTTGTTGGATTAAGGAAGAGGGAAGTGTAGAAGTGTAGGTCACACGCGGCGCGCGCGCACACAACGCGTGCACCATTTCAACTGTAAAATGACTACAGTGGTTCTCCTTTCTGCATGAGAAGCCATGATCATCCTCGGCGCTCAAGCTCAGACCCGGTGGGACGAGGGAAAGTGGCCCGACAACAATAATGTGACGCGAGGCGAGAAGCTGAAGAGAATCCGATTCCAGGGTAAATATCCTTCTAGTCCCCGCTGAAAAGTGCTCTTGTTTTCTCGCCTGGTGAGGCCGAATGGCCCGCTTGGACCTTTGGACCACCTGCAGCTCCGCTGATGACAGATTCCCTCCACACACTTGGACCATCTCGGGCCTCAGCGCTAATCCTACCGCTTGTGTCCTCTAAGGTCAATAGCCCTATCACTCGTGCACACCTTTAGCTGCGTTGACGCCTGCGTGTCAGTTCACAGCAAACCAACGGCACACAATTTGGAAGTTCCCACGGCGCTCTTATTCATTATCTCTAACCTGTTCTGGCCTGTCTCGTCATTGAAGGGCATTGATCCTTTACTCACTTTACAGTCACATTAACACTGCTTCCTCCCCCTAATCCAAAACACATTCCTTCACTTTATTTGCTCAACACATATTTTACTGTATCGTTGCAGTCCGGGGCCTACGGTCGCTGTGCCAGAAGCTGTCTGGTGGTTGCACTGTTGTGGTGCCCTTAAGCATAGGGAACACACAAACATGTACACACATGCACGCACACACATGGATTTTGCATGGATTGTTTTTTTTTTTAAAAAGTGAGAGACCCCACACACAATGAGGACAATATCAAGGGTGTTCCTACTGCTCTTATAGTGTGTGGCGTGCTCGAGATAACCAAGACAGCACACCACACACAAAGACCTCTCCACAGAAAAGTGAGTGTCTCCTCCCCCAAACCTGGTCTGTTGGAATACCAAGACTGCCACCGGGCATCCGGATTGTTGGAAAAACCAAAAGAAGTAGAAATGGTCATACTTCAGTAGAAGAAACACAAGAGGCTAGGTTAACTGTTAGTAATGAGATTGCGACATTTAACTCTTCCCATTGTCATTTTTATTGTCGGTATGTGTTTACCCAATGCGCTGAAGTATTTCACTGCAGCCCACTCATAACCTCAAAATTGCCGATGTCAGGACCGCTATAAACGGCGGACAGAGTGGACAAAAGATTGCGCATTGTTCATATCTTGGTAGCGTGGTTAAGTGGCGGTGAGCACAACTGCTGTGTGCACCCGTCAACTATAACAAAGAGACTTTCAACAGCTTTCCGAGAGTCACATGTTTGATTTGTTTGGCATAGTTTTTCTACCTGATGCCCTTCCTGATGCATCCAACAAATTTTTATCCATGTTCGGGTCGGGCAGTGGCGGGAATCCAACACCAACTGCATGTAGCACTAAACTGTCAGTGCAAATATACATGTAATAATCCTAAAAACAAGAAGTGCACGGGTAAAAATAGAGAGGATAGAAACACCTTATTGACCGTGACACACTTTTGAAGTGCAATTAGTTGTGTTTAAGTGTGTTTCCGAGTTCTAATCTGGAGCAGGTGCTGGTGAATGATTTTCTAGAATCAGCTGCTTTGCCTTTACAAGCAGATTATTACCACTGGCGCTCTCATTAATGATTTATTCACTGAATTCAACATGTTCTGGGTTTATCTTCACGGAGAATCGTCAGTCTCAGGCTGTGTGTTCAGAAGTCCTTGAGAGTTGACCCCCCCCTCCCCCGTACTGTACATGAAAGAAGAGGTTGTGTTTAACGTACAGCATGTGCATTTTACGTTTTCATAAAGTACTGTTTTGATCTGGCGACTTTTCCTCTGTTAATTCATGTGTGTGAAACATGTATGCCAGTCCTCCTTGACCCTCTTGAGGTCTTAACGTGGCCTGTGCTGATAGGCCTGTGGAGGGCCAGGGGTTATCAGGAGTAAATGGAAGCCACTCAAGAGGTGCAGATTTAGGTCTGCAGCCATGTTACAACTCAACCCAACACATACACATAAAATGTTGCAGGATCGAGTAAGAGAAAGTGAAACTTGATTTACTGCAACAGCAACGTGGACAAAGGGAGTCTTTCGGCTTTCAGGAAACTGGCTTGACAGTTTCAGCTGCTTGCAGAACTGGTTTCCCGATTACAAAAATTCCTATCACAAAGGAGTGATAAAGATGAGGCTTTTTTTCCTGCACGTTTCTGATCGCAGACACTTTTCGTGCAGAATGTCAGAATGACACCGTACTTGCAGAATAAGACATTTTTCTGTCAATTATTTTTCAGGGAATTAAATGTAAACTTCCACAAATACGCTGTACACAACAACGATCTATGTATATAAATATGTACACACTGTATTGTATGTGTATATGTATATATTGTACATACTTAGTGCTATTGATGTTTGTTTTTATTATTGTGCTTGCAGTTTATCATTGGTATAGGACAACAAAACATCATAATGTGTTTTTGTTTCCTTATTCTCAGCTAAAAAGACGACCAAAATATAAGCCTCTCAGTATGATACAAACAGCACAACAAGACAACAACAATATGAGTCGAGTAAATAGCACAGTCTACCATAACAGAGCAATATTGTCTCTAGGATGGGACAATGTGAACAATTCAGACCAAGTGACATCGTTTGCGAAAATAGCACTTCAGTAGCAGTTTAGTAACGTTGGGTGACTACAACTTGGTCTACGTTGCCCCCTGGCGTCTGCAAAGTGAACCACAACGGGGTGTCGGCATGAGGGCTCGATCAAGCATTCTGCACTGCCAAATCCAAAATATTTCACCTGCTGGTCAAATTTTGAGTTTGTGCTTGTTTTCTTAAGTTTTTATAAATTTGGTAAATGAGTGTCTTGTAAATTATACAGGCAGGATAGTGTACTATGAGAATCATTCATTCCTTTTCTCATTTTTTAGTTAGATGGCCATCAGTATGACTACCACATTACTCATTACTGGTATACAGGTATTCCATGTTCTACATTTATACGTGATGAGAATGTTCTAGACGACATTTGTTGATCGGGATTTTGCGTGGTTGTATACATATTTTAAAAAAATCAATTATCTTGTTTCACTCTTGATCAGAAACAAATCCATTGAACTCAAAATTGCAACAGCCTATTATCGTGGTTCGTAAATGGAGTAAATATCTATCACAGTAGAAATTGTGTGTTGATTTTTATTCAAAAGTTACTGTCTCCAGACAAATACAAATCAGAAAACAGAGTGACTGAAAGAGGATGGGAGAATAGTAGACAACTCAGGGTGTAGGCAAGAGTGCAGAACACAAAATAGCCAAAAAAGAAAAAAAAATTGAAGATATATACACAATATCTAATAAGGATTTATACCAATGTAGTGGTAAGCAACAAATAATAAACAGTACATTTTCCTTAAAAGAATTTTCTTTTTACTTACATAAATTAATTAGGCAAAACACACAGACTGCTCATCTACTTGATCACATTGATACATTTGACCATCTCATTTTTCATGTTCTAAGAAGCCAATTATCCACCCTTTAAACATGACCAATCTGCTGACATGGAAGATTAGCGTGAGAGAAGAAGCATGTTTAAGGCTTTAGCATGGAATGACTACAAAAACAAACTCAGTAGACAAAACAGTTCATTAAAAGTCATGTGTGACAAATATAAGTCAAAATCTAAGCTTTGTCTAGCTGCCACATCACTGCTGAATAGCTTGCGTTCAGTAATTTCTGAAAGAGGACCTCCCGGTTATTAACATTTGAAGTCTCTTTGAAGTATTTTCGTGACAGGACTCGAGCGGAGAAACTCTTAAAGCTGAATTTCATTCATTTTATCCAAACTAATTTACACGTTAGGAAAGAAGGTAAAAACCCGAAGACATTATCAAGACAAAAGGAAGAAAAGAAAATCAAAATGTAAAAAATACAAATCTAAAAATCTTTCTCGCTGCATGGACTGACGTGTTCAATTTTTCAGTTTCTTACACACTTCTTTCATTTGTGACTGAAGGTTGAAAATAAGAAAAACAAAGCACATATATAAAAATCAGCACCAATTCATATGTTTTTTTTATTTATTTAAAATGTAGAGATACCCATTTTGACATGATGCTGCTGGATTGGAAAGAAAACAAAACAAACAAACTATTTCATTGGACCAGGCTACTTGTGGTTCAAGGGAACAATTCTCTTAGCAGATGGCGGGAAAGGAGTGGTCCAAATCTTGGGGTAAGCGCCAAGACTTACGTACTACTGGACTGTGGGGCGCTTCACAGCATAAACAAGGATTGAGATTGATTCTACATGACATCTCACAATCTTAACCACCAGTGGTTATCAGGACCTCAAAGCGGGAAGATGAACTTAAGAGAGAGGAGGGCAATGAAAGTACAAGAACAGAAAGACCTCCATCCACTTGGCTAACACAGTACAGGCAAGCTACTACAGTCTGTTTATAAATTACTACATCACACCTGGTAACTTACTACAAATGTAAAATGGGTTAGACAAAAACAAAACAACAAAAAAAAACTATGTTTCTTAAGTTAAAACACACCAATCCATCCTCGCTGGGAGAGAAATTAAAAAAAAAAAAAAAAAAACAAGGGAAAACGCTATTATGGATTTTTCTTCAGACATATATCGTCTTTGATAGGTTTGGAAGTGGCCTGTTTCACTATTTTGGAACAGGAAGATCTTAACCAAGATTATAAAAGTATATATTTGAAGTCCTCTCTGAGCAAGCAACACTGAGTGTGGGTCATCATTGGTCCACATGAAGTACAAGCCAAAACTTTTTTTTTTTTAAATTTTTGCTTTTTCTTACAGAAAACACACTTGTTTTCGCATCTAAAATTCTCTTTAAATACAAAGCTCCTCTTCTTGTATCCCAGCTTCAACATAATTTGGATATTAGTTTAAAACATAGACACTCCCAGGACCTAGAAGGAAAAAAAATAATTCACTCAGATAACACGTCCAAAATTGATGAAAGGGTGACGCGCGCGCACGCACACGCAAGCGCGCAAGAGCAGCTAAATTATTTTCAATTACTTTTTGTACAAAATGTTGCTGAATTTCCCAGAGAACATAAGACCATACTGTAGCTACAGTGATAAGAGTGGCAAAAAGTAATCTGTGGCACAATGTTTCTCAACAAATTTCAAATGAAACCAGTTTATGAAAAATGCGAGTGATGAATCATTTGGAGTGGACACAAGACACTCATGAACATTGTTCAGGGCTGAGCGTCTGACCTGGATTTCAAGGCCAAGGTGAAAGGAATTTGGCTACGGTGCACACAGCTCAGATGGCTGAACCCATACAAAGACGGGTCATAAGCTTCATGTCAGCAACTCCAATGGACCATGGATGACACAGCCAAGTTTTATGTTTGAGCGGGGGGGACACTTGGTTGTCAACATGCAAAACACCAAACATGTAAGCAGCAACTCGGTCTTACCGACTCATCCATGATAGAGGCAGGGTCAAAGTAGTCCGGCTTCAGCTCAGACCTTTCACGTCGATTTTTAGATGGCGGCTAGACGAGAGGAGGAAAGTGTGTTGAAAAGTGACTCAAAAGAGAGGGGGGGGGGGGTTAAAAAAACAAAACAAAAAAATCTGAGGTCACTCAGGTCGGTTTATCTATTTTAATATGAGAAATCGGTGGAATGGCTTCCTGTAGGTACTTGTGAAATCAACTTGACATTTGGTATGCAGTTGAGACATATGTTTCCCATTACATTTAGTTCTGGTTTTACAGTCATCATGCATGGTTTTGTGGAGCGGGTGTAAATTGTCAACTAAATTGGTCATGATGTTGCAATGCACTGTCAACACAATGTTTCATTAAACAAGACACAGAGACCCTTTTACTAGCAGCCAAAACCAAGCTTTTGATGATTACAGTTCTTTTCTTTGTGCATTTGGAAACGACATTGAAAAATCAGCACAAGATGGTCTGTAATAGTTGTTGTAGGCCTAACAAATAAGTCTTCTCTGACTGACTGGATCCTCAAAGTCAACAAGAGCTCTGAGGATTTTAGTAAACCTCACATGTCGTCTGGGTCAAAGAAAGATGTCTGCTGGAAGGAGCGGTGATGAAATAAATTGAATGGTTATGTTTGGGGAAACAACTGCCAAAGGAAAATGGGCAACTGTACGTTATTTTGGATCCTCAGATTTGAGTGTTAAAATGCGACATTAAAATTTAAAAGCACATGAGGATAAATTCAACCAGATGATGGGGGGAAAAAAACGGTACTTATATTGCCCAATCACCTCCACTGCAGTGACCTCGAAGGGGCCTTGCAGGCGCTTTGTGATGGCGCTGCAAATCAACAAAGTCTAGGAATGTAACAACAATTAAGACCATAACAGCTACTTCATGCAATTATTTTCTCAACCATCTTCTTTTAAAAGTACCATTAAAAATTATGGCTGTAAAATATCCAAATGTCCTAATACCATACTATTGAGATATCAACCTCATGATACGATAATTATCACGATATTGGGATGAGGTGTGTGATATAAAAAGAGCTCACGTTACTGTATAAAAACTCACAATACTGCTCGATACTATATTGTGTTTTTGTTCATCATAACAGCAGTGACTAAGAACGAGGCATGGCCAGTCATTTTATTCCTTTTGGCTCAGTGGTCTATACTTAGTATAGACCATGATTGGTCTAATCTTTACTCAGATGACATGCTGAGTTCTCCTGAAGCAGGCCAATGTTAGTCAGGATTTTGACGGAGATGTGTTGCTTGTAAACTTGTAACATGACAATGACGATATTGTGGCAATTTTAACATTGAGCCTCACAAAAGCACAATGGAAATGCTACATTTGTGGCTCGATGTAATCTTTGCCACTCATAAATAAGGAGCATGCAATAAATGATGAATGGTAAATGCTTCTCACCAGGTCGATGTCCATTGTATCAAAGTCCATGCCTTCATTCAGGTCATCCATACGACCCTCAGATGACATCATCACATCCTCCACAATCGGCTCTTCATCTTCCTCCATGAGGCCAGTGCCACGACGTCTGCGTAAATGTACCAATACACATTTATTAAAAGGTTTTGGGCTTTTTAGAGACATTATATCCCCTCAACGTCACCGTCCCACTGGTTGAATATCTTACATAGCATGCTGCAAATTGGTCCTGAGCTTGGCGTAGTTCATAGCTCTTTCTTGCTGCTGACGAGCCTCTTCTTGCTGTCTCTGGGCAAGCATCCACGTCACCTGGGAACTAGACCAGTTACATTAATTAGCTATTACTGTTCACCAACGAGCTAGAAATACTGTTGTCTCACTGGCCGGCTATCAAAAAAACATCAACATCAATCACTGTCACTATAAAACCACCTGGTAGGCTGCACACTGAAATTCTAATCCCAGTCTCATACGATAGGCACTCAACTGAAGAACGAGTCTTGGTCCAAACGAACACTCATTAAAGTACACAGACTGTAAATATTAGGAATCAAAGGAGCCATCCAAGTGTTGAAACTGAAACTTAGCAGTGAAATGTTACGAAAGACAGATGTAAATTACAGCACAAAACTAAGAGTCAACGTGTACGAAAGCTTAAATTCCATTCATTCTTTGTGCTTCCGTTCTCGCCGAAATTTCAAAATCTCCGAGATATGGCGAGGCCATGAGAATGCGAGGAGAGGGGTGTTACTGTGACTAGTGTTAGTGCCTCAACACGGCTACGATCGTGAAAGCAAAACAACGAACTCAAACGCGTGTTCGTTCAATGTTGTCAACTAATATCCGAATTAATTTTAGGCATTCTTTCCTCAAGTTTCCAGAGGAATTTTCATGAAAATTTGAAAATCTGAAATCCCGGGAAAATCTAGAGGACTTCCATCACTGAACAATTAAAAAGTCATAACTAAAAAGAAATACGAATCGACTTCAATCCAAGCGGAATTAATAGTCAGAGAATTTCAACGACTCCAATGTAGCAGACAGTGAAGTCTATAGAGTTCCGTACTTGTAATCCATGGGGGTCTGATGATGCTGAGATGCCTGTTGGTGGTGTTGTTGTGGGTGTTGGTGGGGTGGCGGCTGGTCGTGAGGGAGGGCGTAGACACCCATGTAGCTGTCATCACGACCCCGTTTCGGGTCTCGCATGGCAGTGGAGGTGAGGTGGGGCGATGGCAACATGACTGGGGTTTGAATGCCTTGCGGCCACACCTCGCTGCTACTGCTTTCCTCTGGAAGCAAAGGAAAAGACACAAATGAAACATGAACACCGGTTCCATCTGAGTTACAGAGACTTCACTTTGCACAGATGGCTTGTGGTTTTTGTCAACAATTCAATCAAAATTCCTGTGATGACAGCAACTTGATCCAAACTCCACTACAGTCACCACCTTGCGTGATCCAGTATTGAATTGCATTTTCTCGTTGTTGATGAAATGATGTGGAAATTGTGGTCATTAGTAGGCTTCTACCATCTGCTGTTTTATCCCTTTGCCCATCAACTCGACTGCGAGAGCCAAGATGCTTGGAACGCATTGAAAACGTTGGAAGACATTCTTGCTTTTCTGGGCTTCAACTGTACTATTGCAGCCACGTATTAATCCATGCCACTCTCTTGGCTAACGGGATTGTTTATAAGTGGTAGTGTAACAGAAAAGCGAGACTTGTTCTGAGTGTTAAACAATGCAGAGAAATCAGATTGCCAAATGCTCACCACCTTCTGGCAGCTTCCGCTTTGCTGCAGAAGTTCCAGTTGTAGGAGCAGGAGCCTTGGTCTTTTTCGACCGAATGGAGGAGCCTCTGCTGGAGTAGCCACTCATCACCGACATCGTGTCGTCATCACCGCCAGCCTGTAGGGAATTCCTGTATGAAATGAGGGGGAGCCAGCAGTCCTCTCTTTGCAGTGCCATCTGGAACGTCATGAAACGCTCCAAGTACATGTGGCTGTGGAGAAATGGAAAAGTGACAGGGATTAGAGAAACAAACACACGCTGCCACCAAAAAAGAACAAATACTCCAAAGAAGGCAGGTTTTGAATGAAGAATTAAGTCTTTTTTTTAATTTTGTCACAAACACCTGTTGCACTGAGCCTCCCACAGCACAACAGAAATCAAACTTACACAGTCCTCTTGTCTTGTTTCATCAACTTAGAGGAGAATTCGCTGAGGATGTCTAAGAAAGCCAAGTTGAGGGGAGGGCCTCCTTCTCCCTGGGGACTTGGATCTTTAAAAGAAAACTCTATTCCATCCCTAGGATATAAGCAAATGTGGACAAGAAGAAAAGGAAGCATTGAGGTGGCAAGAGGGAGTGTTTCATTGGCTTTAAATGCATTAAATCTTACATCGAAGCTTTCGATTTAATTGCTTATATTATTGATGTGGTGTTTGCAAGTTAGAACGTCCAAGGTGAACAAACATGAAAGAAAAGTCGTACTTGTGCAGCATGGCAATGGCATCTCTGGTTTTCACTTGGTCAAGGCCAAAGGTTAGAGAAAATCGACGGGCCAACTCTTTGATTCCACAAAAAGCAGAGGAGGAGCGATCAAACCCATGACCCAGTTCTGACAGCATCTCGTTGAAAAGCTAACAGACACAGAGAGGAAACATTTGTATCAACATTTGCAATATGCTCAAACAAATTGGAAGCTCCTGAATGCGTGGATGAAAGAAACTGAGCAAAACTGAACACTGACCTGCTGAAGGCTGAGGATGAGGGTTTTGGCGCACTGAATCTTGTCAATTTGCCGCGTCTTACTCATTGTTTCCTTTATGATGTCGCCATAATCATTGTAATACTGTAGAAATAAAGCGGGGGGGGGTGGGAAACACAGTTAGTTGCAGAGGTAGTTTTGGATGTGGTGCTCCTGCTTCAAAGAATGTGGATTGGAGAGAAAATCATCCTGAAATAAATTATGATTAGAAAAAACAAACTAACCCTCATGTACTGCTTGAAAATGTCAGCTCCGGTTTTCATTTCGACCACACAGTAGATGATCAGTTTACAATAGCCAGCCAGGAGGTTTCTCCTCTTGTGTAATGCTTCAATTTTCACTGCCTCGTCATCCTGTTGGCCATCTAAAGACAGAAAACAACCCAAATATTAGTCTTCACAACACGATCTTTTTTCTGCAAAACTCAAATATTAGTTAACACATCGTAAAGTAATCCCCTTTTTCGGTTACTATCATCTATATAGGCCAAAGGTTGAAGTAAAATCATGTCAATTACAATGATCAATTTCTTTGAAATGATAAGTAGATTTAGTAGGACGGTTTGTTTTTCTGTTGTGGCAAAATCATTTATTTTTGCCTTTGAGGTCACACTTGTTCCAGATGTCATGACCACTCTTTTCAGGCGTTCCAGAAATTAATGGCAGAGATGAAACTGAGGGAGGTCAGAGTGACCTTGGCCTTTTCAAAATCTAATCAGGTCTTCTCTGATTCTTTGGAGAAATTCCTTGAAGGCAGTCATACATATCACTTTCACAAGAATAGGATGTAAACAGAAGTTAAAACAAAATGCCCCTGGCCATGGCTGCTGCCAGCTCATGAAAAGGCATAGAAAAACTATAGGCCATGTGGCTTCGACCTTTGCTAAGGCCCGTTTGAACTTTTGACTAGATTGGTCTGAAAACAACACAAAAGCTGAAAGCAATTTAAAAGCAGGAGCGCAGTGTATATGTGCTCTAGTCAAAATAGGCCTTTCTAAATGAACTCACGTATTTCCACACCGCTTCTGTGTGAATATTCGTTATCTGGAGCAATAGCACTACCAAAGCCAATGCAAATTTTAAATTTCAATACAATATTGACTTTAGCATTCTTGAGGAGCGATATTTTAAAAACGAAGCATGTTTTGTATTTAAATACACAATGTGTGTAATTCCTTTTTGTGTGTGTTTAGTTTTACACTAAATGGCAACTGCTTACAGCTTAAAGGACGCTGAGTGATGATAGAATCACTTATGCTACACACATGCTAGGCAAGCAACATGGCGCATTCAGGGTACTTTCTCCACGTCGGGAACTTGTAAACATCCCATACTGTTCTGCATAATAATCATTTTTCTTCTACGACGTTTTAAAGATCGAGAGATCTAGTCATACAAGCTCCTCCTCGTCATTAGAACCATGGCACATATGCACGGCAGCGAACTGAAATCATACAAATTCAAACGATGCCCAACCCTAGTTCTCAACACACCCATCAGAGCAGCGGATACATATTTGCTTGTACCTGTGCTATTGGTGTCATCATCCTGGTCTATGAAAACATGATTTAGGATGAAGGAAAGCAGTTCAGACTGAAGCGAGTCCTCGGGGGAATAAACCAAGGGCTCCAGGTGTTCTCTGCCACCAGCCACCATTTGGTGGCTGAAGATGAGCAGGAGGTCACAAAGGATGGTGAATGCCTGCAGTGGAAAGAAAAGGAAAAAGTAGTAATAACCTGTGTACTCTCCTGCATAACAATACAGGAGGAGTCCTAAAATATAACGATGAGTCGCAGGATTTCTCATCGCTTAAGTACTAGGTACTTTTTACCTGTTCTTTAACAGCTGTATTGACATTCGTGAGGTATCGTTGACACATCATACAGAAGGCCCTCATCTGTTTCCTCAAGGTAACCATGTCCTCCTGAAAGGTCAGACAGTGATTTGAGCGGCACAGCCATGCTTCACAGAAGTACACTGAAGTTGGGCGAGTCGACCCTCACCTTTCGGGAGCTGCCTTCAGATAACTTGGCCAGTTGCCACAGGATGACATAGTGGGTGCACTGCAGTGAATGGATGACTATCTGCTCAAAAAAGAGATAATCATTAAAATTGCAAATGCTGATAAGAGTGGGCTTAATTTTGAGAACATGACCGTCAATGCAGTCAAGCAATTTATTTGAAAGTGTTTTTAAATAACCTGCTCAGGCATATCGCCATTCTCGATCCCTGTATTGAGCAACTTAAAGTTGCTCGTGAACAGATCCCATCCAGAGAGATCGTGTGCACTACAAGACATACAAATAATCAAGTTAAAAGAAGACACTTCTCACTTACATTCGTCATCATGGACAGACATGAGAAAGAGCAGCCTACAAATAGAAGAAATTCATACTTGTGAAAAGCTGTGATCCTTTTTAGAGTTGACAAAACCTGATAAGCATCGTCTTCATCAGTTTCTTCACCCTGGAAAGAGACATTCAGTTCAATGAACAATACTTGTGATGGGCTTGGCAAAACGAATGCATCGGCGAGTTCCATATGGCGAGTTCATAACAGTGAAGCCTTGTCTTGGTGTGCGTATCGATTGAAGAAACAGTCTTGTGACCGATTTGCCCACTGTATCACTCATCACAACCTGTCACTGTGCCTCAAAACTCTTAAGTAAATCTGGGTTGTGACAATGGGTTGAGTCTCTGCCAAAAGAATCACACATCTTTTAAAGCACAATTCTTCCCTTCAAGCCAGTGTGAAAAGGAACCCGAAAGGAGAAAGGATTGAAGCAAGGATTGTGACCTCATAATGGCAATAAGATATCTGTATGATTGTTTTTATTGGGCTATTTCATTTCTTAATATCATGCTTCCATGTACTCCTTTGGTATAGTGTCCCCTGGTGTTCAGACTAAGACACGACATAATCAAAATGCCTTGTGTGACATCTGACATTTTAAGTGAAACGTGTGGCCATATAGGAAGAAGATGCAGTTGGATGTTCAATATGTCAGTCATGACAAGTTGTTAGTCTAAAAAGTGTTACATTTGAGTAAAAGTTATGCAATGGTAAAGAAAAAAATGTTTTCCGAACAATTTCTGACTGAAATAAAAGTAATTCTTCACAATTGCAAGATGTAATGGCATTATGAAGTATCACATATTGGTGCTCAGTATTGGTTAGTACTCAAATCTAAGTACTTCCACTCGTATTTGGTCTGAAAAAAGTGGTATCAGCACATCCCAAACTAAAATGATTCCAAAAGTTACACAATGTAATAAATTCTGCATGAACTGCAGCATTTTGGGTGACATGGCACAATTAACCCATTAATTAACATTCAATTACTACTTAAGATGAGCATGTAAAAGAAAAAGACTAAAAGTAAGAATCTTTCTTAAATTAAAAAAAAGAGAGCAAGAGAATAATCAAGTATGGTTATCAGGAAGAAGGCTTACAAAAAGTCAACTTTGACTCATACCTCTTGGAGAAAATCCTCCAGTAGCCTGTTGAACTTGTCCACCAGCTCATCCAGCAGCTGGGAGCGGGCAATGTCGACCCTGTTAAATATTGTGAACTCTTCATTGCACAGGGCATGGTACGTCTTAGAGCATGTCTCCAAAACTTCAGTGTCTGTGTGCTTCTCCACAATTTCCTTGATTTGGCGGAGCAGGGCTTCAAGGTGCTGCAGTCAACAGTAAACAGATAACACAGTCAACACAGTCCAAAATGTGAGATTGAAAATGTGCATTGATGAATTGGTAACGTTTATACAGTGCAACAACAACACATCTGGAGGTACTTTTTCGATTATTCAAGGTCACCGTACAACACAATAATATAAATAAATCCAAGTAGGAATCCCATAAAAATAAACTGTAAAAACATGGAGTATGTAGATCAAGTAACGTAAAAACATTTTTAGGTGACTGGCGGAGACAGTCAATACCAAGGAATTGCAGAAGTGTGAGCAGGAAAGCTCTGGATCATATTTAATGAAATGCATATTATCATAATAATACAATACAACACAATACAGAACATTTAGGCATACAACCATCCACCTGTTCGGATGAGCTCGGCATGTATGGCATGCATGGGTGGTGTATTACTCGTATTATAATTCATTAAATCAATATAATCTAAGAAGAACATTTGGCTGACCTTTTCCAGACGTCCTGTGGTGTAAATTTCCAGGTCAAAGAACTGAGGGAGCTGCAACAGGTTGGTCACCTTCTCTGCATCCACAGCATACTGTCAACAGGGCAAACATTCAATTTAGCTATTTTCTGAAGAACATGCACAAGACCAAGTATCAACGTAATGACATACCTTGGCCAGTAGAGGGGGCAAAGACACAGCAAAGAGCTCTGTCATTCTGGTTCTGTCATCAAGCTGAGTCTTCTTTTCTTTGGCTGTCATCACCTGAATGCAAGTCAAATACCTTTGTGCTGTCACAATTCATGATTAATGAAAAATACACTAGCGACTAGAAATACATGGTTTAGAAAACTGCAACAATTCATGGTAATTCCTTTAATTGTTTAGGCATTAGACAGAGGAAGCCGGTTCCAGCAAATACAGTAGTCAACAGTTTCCAGGGTTGTTCCAATATATTGACGACTGTTACCAACATTATAATTACCTTACAAGGGCCAAGAAAAATAATTACCGGTACTATATTTCACTGTGGATCTGGATTAGCAAATTAATATATTTTGTTTCGTTTGAACATGACGCAGATAAACCCTGAAAGGGTGTTGAACAGTTGCTGCTTGATTCAATTTGTGGAGAGAACGAAACCTTTGTTGTAGGCTCTAAACTGATAATGCTCCATACAAAACCCATCTAGAAAAAGGACTACAATCCCATAAATGCAACTTACACGCTTCCCCGTGCCTCTTCCCACAGGGGGGTGACATTCAGCAGCCTGGCGCACAGTGCACAGCATGATTTCAATCAAAGCTGTCTCTTGTCTATCTGTAAGAGCTACAAGTCAAGAAGAAAAAAAAGTCCTGGTTAGTAAATACATGCATTTGCTTTAAGCCACTTGTCAGTGGCACGTGATGAGGTTTTCGTCATACCTTCCTCTCCTGCGAATGGGTCATCTAATAGTAAGCTGATCGTACAGTCCCAGTCCTTCAGTAACTCCGGACCACAATCCCAGAGAGAGTCCACCAAGTAGGCTGCATGTTCATGGAGCTAAAAAGATTTTCACACAGCATGAGTGAATAACTCGATAGTTTGCATGCAATCAATGAAGACAGACTGAAAATGTGTGTACCTCACTCTCCAGGAAGAAGAAGACAGTGGTCTTGATGAGGTTGGCGTTTGGACTTTGTCTGCCTCTCCTTTTAGGGGCACCTTCCTCCTCTGGTTCCCTCTGGCTAAACAATCTTTGAAAACAGAGTAGTTTGGCAACTCACTCCCACAACATCCTCTATTTGAGCATTAAATGTAATCACGCATAGAAGCAGCAAGGGTCTCTCAAAAAGTAGTATACAGGGGGTCGCTGGCGTCGATGTTTGGATTTTGTAAATTGTTCCGCAGGACACACAATGTCGGTGAACCTGTCACATTTTGTTTTTTGTAGTGTCATGTCACGGGTTGTGATACGCAAATTCAAAATAAATAATCCACAAGGGTAAACTCTACTTTTTGAACATTGTAACCTGTACTGGCAATACCCACTGAGGAAATTGGCAAATAACAGTACTATAACAGAACACTAAACTCTTTAAACTTCACTGCAATCCAAATTCGGTTATTAGAAGAGAGTTACAAGCCCCTTATGTAAACGCATTATACAAAATAAAATAAATTCCGTGTATCCTGGTAGGTAAGACACAAAACCTGAGCCAAGGGTAAAGACAGACGGCAAATGTAGAACGTCAGCTTCTCAATGAAAAGCTCAATTCTGTTTAAATCACGTCTGACGTACTTTTTGTAGAGGAATTCTCCTGCTGCAACAGCAACCGGCCTGTGTGCTGAGTAGACCAGATGATAGACACTCTCGCAATCCTCAGGGGTCAGTACCTCATCTGTACTACTGCAGAAACAAACAAAAAAAAGAGCCATTCAAGTAAAAGGTACAAGCAAAATTGTTACAAGTTACTCCATGTCCTGGATGTAGTACTTTGTGTGCGTGTGCGTACAATGGGTTTACAACAAGGAGAAGATTTTTTTTCCATTGATAAATGGTAAACAAGGTTCCAAGACTGGGATGACCATTTAGAACTTACTTCAAAACTAAAGTGAGCAACTTAATTGCTTGTACTGCAACGTCATACTCCTTATCGAGGGTCATGGAGACAATGCGGTCCTGGGAAAAATGAAAGGGAAGAAAAACTTAACATGTTTTTCAGTACAAATGAAGCAATTGAGAGGAAAAAAAGTTTTGTCAGTTGTGTCAGACATATCAATGGCTTGATAAATATGTAAGTAGTGTAATTGTGGTGTTTAAACTGTCCAGCAGGTGGCACTGACCTTAAAGCGACTGGTGAAGAGTTCCAGCCTTGCATTAAGCTCTCTGTTGTAGTACAGACCCTGTAGAGCTGTCAAACACTTCAGTCGTACCTCACCTTGCTAAAAAAATATATAATTTGGAAACATTCAAATGTTATATTACAATTAAACGATTCGTAACCACCCACACACACATTTGCATCAAAGAAGTGAAATATTGTAGGAAGCTTGATGAAAGATGTTTGAAAAAAAAATATTTTAATTGAAACACTCGGAAACATCTAATCAAAATGTTTAGATTTTTGTTTTATAAATGAATGATAAAGTTTTCAACCATGTATTTGAATTACAGAGTAGGAATGGGATGTTAAATAGGCTTTAATACAGCCTTTTGGACATTTTTTTTGTTTGTTTTTGCAATGCACTTTGCATTCACATTGTGTGTCACAGTTTCAGCTTTAAGGTGCAGCTCACAGACGCAGTGAAACCGCGAATTTGAGAGCTGAACATTTGAAGATTCTTCAACCAACTCTACGGTGTCGATTAGTTTCAATTTCATCATTAAATACAATGACAAGGAGAGAAAACGGTCAACCATTTACTGTTTGCAAGCGGTGCTTGAAACATCTCCCGGGCTTTGAACAAAAGAAGCAAAATGACCAAGCCTCTCCTGTGTTTGAATCCTTATCCTAATTGCTTGATGGACTTCAACAGGTCACATCAGCAAAACAAGAGTCTATTGAGAATGCTAAGGAGCACACCTCCATTGCCACTTCATAGAAATGTGAGAAAAGAACCCATGCAGTGGGAGCAATAATAGCTTAACATTTGCAGCCCTTATTTATGTGCTTGAAAACATGTGGTTTGGTCACTAACGAGGACATTTCAGCCATGTTTTAATTCCCAACCTAATGCTGCATGCAGTCATACCGAACGCAAACTGAACATTTCTGGTGGCGCGTTTCGATAGTAGTCAATGCAGTTCGCTGTGTGACCGGTGGCGCAGATTAACCGAAAATTTTGCTTCTTTGTCCATTTCGCCGGGGCTTGCAAATTTGAACTTTTGGCGTTGTCGTATCGACACCAGCCAATCGACGTCTCAAATATAGTTACTATGTCACACGCAGCGCAAGCAGGAACAGAGTGTACTGACTTGTTGATAACTATTGAACGGTCGGTCAGACAAGATAGCGGTCAGCAGTCAGCAGCCACAATAACACAGCCAGATTGACTTTCGCTGTTCGAATGTATTTATTCATTTATGTTGGAGGAGGAGCAGGCCCACCTCTTCTCCACAGGAAGCAACCCTGTGTAGTTCCCCAGCGAAAAAAAGCACGCGAGACATACAGGGTGCCGCAAAATTTCATGTTCGGTCTGAACCTACCATGATGTGTAGCAGTTCGATAAAGCGCGGGTCAATTGGTGATGCCTGCAGAGGGGTGTGCAGGCAAGACCAATCAAACCAGTGATGTTTTTTTCTACACGTTTATACTTTGTTTTACATGTTTGATATTACTGTATTGTCACGAGGAATAAAATTAGTCAAGGAATAAGAGGCAGTTTACAATTCAAAAGAGTTGTGTTCAATGGTCAACTTGAAATAAATTGTAATTATTCAATACACCACAATATGCTAATACATATCAAAATTGTACTGAACTGTCACCCAAAATCCAAGGTGGGGACTATAGCGTGGGCTACCTGTACCATGCTTTTTACATTTATAAGAACATTGGGCATCAGTAAAGATTTTTATTTCTGGGGATGAAATTTAATTTTTACACAGGTATCCCAGGCAGGAGTACAAAATAAAGAAATATTTGATTTGACTGAAACATTAAGGAGATAGTACCTTCATGCAGCAAAGGAAAGAATGTGCTATCAAAAGTTTTGAAGCAAAACTAAGATATCCCACCTTATCGTGCATGGTCCATCCCACATACTTTAGATAACTGTCGTTAAGGAAGGCATCACTGTAGAGCTTCATCCAAACTCCAATCTCTTCTATACAGATGGCTCTTATTTCTGCTATTGAATCACTGGTGAAACATCATGATTATTGGTTAAAAAATACAACAACTCTGTCTTACACAGCAGCCGAAAAAAAAAAGTTAATTTCATGGTCACGTACCGATAACGATGTACAAAGACTCCTTTAAATATTGCATTCATCATGTTTTCAATCTCATCCTGGTTTTCTTGGAGCTGAAAGGGAAACAAAGTTAATTACTCGATATTGCCTGAAAAATTGGGGGGG
>CAAKHF010012394.1:9052-19895 GCA_901007745.1 Hippocampus kuda
TTGGTCTAACATGTTTGAGGGTTTCCAAATTCGTGAGCACTATTCTCATTGGAAATGTTACATGTCTGACATTGTAATTGTGTGTGGTGTGTGTGTGTGTGTGTGTGTGTGTGTGTGTGTGTGTGTGTGTGTGTGTGTGTTTGCCACTTGTGTTTTGTGTCTTTTCCAGTTCAAGATATCCATGCCATGTACAGTATGTCATGTATGGTTTGTGAACCTGGGTCAACAACAACAACCAAAAAACAAACAAACATTATCTCCCAAAAAAGTGCACATCGCAAGCTGTAAAAGTTCACATCACACTGTTGCACAAGGGGGCACTACTACTACAAAAAAAATGTGTGTTGAATTTCCTCCACTTTATTTCGTGAAGTAGCTGCACAAAATAAAATAGATCCATTTTTTAAATAGATTTATAGTCTCCTCATTGCACATCTTCTTTGGCTTCTGACTCAACATGAGATTTAAGTTTTAGTTTTACTGTTTTTGTGCTGTCTATTGGCTTTGTTTTTAATTTATCGGTTCATTGTTATTTTTGCATGAATTAGTTTTCCTCCATGTCCAGCACTTTGTATACAACGGTGTTTGTTTTAAAGTGATCTACAGGTACAGCTGAGTTGAGATAGTGACGTGGTTTCAAACACTGGTCCAGTGCAATGTATGAACTTCTTTCAGTTGTGTCTTTTTTGTGTTCTTTACTTTTTTTTTCTCTACTTGTCCTCATTGTTTTTATCCTTAAATGTTCTATAAAGTACTTTGTTACAGCTGCAGCTGTTGTGAAAGCGCAATATAACTGGAGATGTAATTAAAAAATATATATCTTGTTATAAATGATTTTATTTGGTGCAACCACTTGATCAAATATAATAGGAATGAAGTCAACAAAAACTTTTTTTGGTAAACTCTTAACTGTAATGCCAGTTTGACCACTGAGCGCAATATAGCAAAACAAGCAACAGGGTACTTATGATGGGCCAATGAGTTGAATATCATCAGGCTTCGTCATCACTTCCTGCTCTTTTTTGTCAAACAGCACAAACAAATAGGACTTAAATGCACGGCCCCTTGTCACAGAAGATCCTAAATTCTTTGTGCACAAAAAAGCCAGTTGATACAGACCGAGCCAAATCCAGGAAGTAGGCACCTAAATAAAGCCAGTAGTCACATTAAACATCGCTGAACAGAACCAATTCCTCTGCTCAGTCATCCACATGGCTGCCGGCGAACATCCTCTCCTTCTGTCCAAACACTCTGTAATCCTGGACAGGACGTGGAGACTGCAAGAGTGTGAGATTGAAAGGACAGCGTGTATTCAAAGTGTAATATTTCATCTATCAATCAATTTTCCAGACCGTTTGTCCTCAATAGTTTATATTGGTGGAAAAAAAAAATCTAGTTTGAAAGTGTGTGTGTTCTTGAGCACTTAGCCCTGAATGAGAGGCTTTCTCCGCATATGCTGCAAGTAAGAATGCAGTGCCAGCTGTCACACATTGCTGATGTTTTGGTGGCAGCCCAGCCTTGATTGGCGTGTATAGCTTGTAGCACAGAACGCTTCAGCTTCGTCTGTTATTGGATACGTGTTCCAGATCAAACCGAAACAATATCCTGTCTCTTGAGCAAATCTGAAGCAAAGGTGCATGTGCCTGTCTTCTCAAATGTGATTTATGCGCTCGCTTGCCAAATTAAACGCACAAGCCTTGGAGACGTTTCTGCATCTGTAACACTGACAAGGCCAAGACATCTGTGACTCTGCGGGGTGAACGGCAGGCATGTGGCAGGGGACATGTATTTTCGTGGTTCATTTCACCCCTGCTCCCTCTGTCCCTCTTCCTCTCCCTCGGCGGTCCTGATTCATTCTCACACAAAAATGCAAGGCTTAGTTCCATTGCTTAGTCAGGGAGAGCCAGGACTATTTTGAGGGAGAGCAATCACGTACACATTTTCATTATAACTCATTATTATGTAAAGTACCAGGAGGCTAGACCTCAGTGATTCAACCACAACTCAGATATTTTGAAATGAGAGGTGATGTGCATCTAACAGCATTTTTTTTCGAACAACCTCCAACGCATCCCAATAAATGCTGATTTGCATCAAAGTGAAAAGGAGTGCAAATATGGGGAATATGTGACGCTATAAATCAAATAATTCATAAGAAATTTGATGAGTCCCTCCGCCCCTCTTTTTTTTTATTTCAGGCTTAACTGTGCCCCAAAGCACACAACACATAAATGCATGATTCGATGAGTGTGGTGTGGAAAATTGTGGAACGGTTCCGGTTATGTAATCACCAGGTGTCCGAATTGCTCTTCCCTTTTTGTGTGTTTCTCCTTTCGTGGTTGATGACCTGCAACTGACATTTTTTGACATTTTGAGCAGAAATGCAATTGAATGTATTTCCGTTTTCCTCCACCTCACATTTCTGCACAAATCCTCTCTCGAAAAGTCAAATATCAATTTAAATCTTCAGTATGCTCTTGGGTTGGAAACCCTGTCAGAATACCTTTTTGGGATGATTGTTTGTTATTCCTATATGCTTGTGTGGGTTATGCAATTTCTTCCCAACAATATGAAGTCAATGTTGATTTAACACTCGACATTTCCCTTACAGTTATGTGAACGTGAGCGTGACAGGTTGCATTGTACCCTGCAATTGATTGGCCGTCAGTCCAGGGTGGACCGCGCTCTCATCTGAAATCAGTAACAGCCATGTCGTTACCTCTGCGTCCCACGTCCTAGACGCATCATTTTCCCGCATGACGCACAGTTCCAAATAATGTGCCTTTTAAGGACGCAAGGAAATTTCTCAGTCAAAACCAAAAAAAAAAAAAAAACTACGGTACATCTTTTTTTCCAGCAACAATCGCAGTTTGACAATCGCCACCATTGTTGTTTTGATCTTGCGTTAAGTAGTCTCGCGTGACGAGATTTCCGTTCTCGCGAGACAAGATTGGCGAGATCGGCAGACGATTGCAAAGTTGTGTAACGTTAAAACAAGTGCTGCGAACAAGTGTTACGAAAGTTTCCTGCGGAGATATTACAGAGAAAGCAGCTAAAGTTGGATAGTTTTTTGCGATAATAAGTTGACTTTGAGAAAGCCTTGCATCATTGGAAGCAGAGTAAAGAGAGGAGAATTTATGAACTCAAAGACGGAACCATGGGATGAAATAAGAACCTATTTCTCAGCAAATCCTGTATGCCTGAATTATTTAAATTTTTGCTGCATTTGTTAAGAAGAAATAAACATATCAATGTATATTGTTGTTGTTTATGTTATTATCATATGCAATTGAATAAGTAGACCATTTCAGAATTTGAAATGAGGGACTCTAAATGCATAATGGGACTCATACTTTTCTGATCAGCGAGTCCCTGGGACTCGCAGGGCTCAAACTGTAAAATTATCACTGCAGTTCGGTAAGGCTCCATTTGGTCATGACCCTTATGAGGACAAGCAGTAGTTTCCAAAGCAGAAGTAATGTGTGATGTAACGGAAACCACAGAGAAACTAAAAGCATTTTTACTCATAATTTAAAATTCATTTATTAATTTGCGGCTCTAAGATCACACATACTTTCTCAAAAGATGCCTGCAGGCTTTGTTTTTCACCGATGTTCTGAATGAAAACAAACCGTCTCTGGAAACGCGAGGGTGGGAAAAATTTGTGAATTTAAGCCCAAATTGCTTCTTGGCATTCCAAGTGCAGTAGCAGTAGCAGTCCAACTGTAATCTGTTCGTTTTGAAAAGAATGAATAAAAGTGTCGCATTTTATTCATGTAAAATTTTGCCATGCCAAGGGGCCTGGTAGTGCTCGCTGAGAAAGAAATAGAGGGCAATCACAGCTGCTGTCTTACATTTCACATTCCGCTTGGCGTATCGCTCAAAGACACACGACTATAAAAGCACATGGAGGCTACACAACAGTCTTCGATGTCCTCTTTAATTTGTTTCCTATTTGTTATCCGTGGCGCCCGCGGACTTCGGCTACTTCTACGGTATACACATGCAAACCTATTGGACAGTTTAATAGGTGGGTGTCAGAAGTTTGTTTAATAACGGTGCGATTTGCACCTCTGGAAACTTTAATGTCGCGTTGCGCAACCCACAGTCCGCATAAATGGCCCCTATAGCATGCAGCTCTCCACCTTTATGACAACACAAACGATCGTGTCACAATTTGTTTTTTTGAGACCGAAACATCAGTGTGATTTTATCCTCATGTTGAAGAAAGCTCTTTGAGGACCTGAACACTGCATTAAATTGTGGTCATTGCTCAAGGGTAACAAAGCGCAATATATTTGATACATTTTTTTTTTTTCTATTGCAATGGAGGTTTTGTACAATGTGTTGGTAGCAAGGCAGCACATGTTAAATATGTAAGAACTGTTTGAGCTGGTTGTGTATTAGCTCTGTTTTGATGAATTTGTAATTTAAGTTCATTGCTTTTTCATTACACTTGTTTTATAAATGATCGTGTAATTGAATTTGCCAGAGAGGGACAAAAATAAAGTGTACTTTACGCTCTAATTGATGCCGGTGTCGCTGCGGTTCTGCATCCTCAGCAGCTCTCCTCCTTAGCGGGTGGTGGGAAATTCCAGGCGGAGGGTGATATATGTCAAGGTGAGGGAAGAAGAGGAAGGAAGGCAAAACGGGCAAAAGTCCAAAGACCAAGAACACAGTTTTTCATTTGTGGGGCGTGGGGGTGTGTGATTCTTTGAACATGCATTGTTAGTTGGTGGCTTTCGGAGACCCGAAATGTAGAATCTTTTTTCTTGTGACTGATGTGAGGGAGAATTGCAGACACTGCTTGTTTCTGTTTAAAGGATATACTGTAATATGTGATCATGAAGTGTGCCTCCACATAAACCTTACTCAACAAATGCTGCAAATGATTTATCTGCTTCACTCATACACATGCCCCAAAGAAATGGAAATCATTTGCTGGTACACCATGACTCCTCCGGCATGCATTTTATTTTATTTTTTTTTAATTACAGAATATTAAGTGTCATGGCAGAAAACCACATGGCAACCGTAACCTCTTTGGTATTGTATTGGAGCCAGGTAAGAACGTTGACAATCAGAAGTGCATCACCGCAGCAACACTGTTATCTTAATCATGTTCATTATGAGAAGATGAACCGATGCGAGGCTCGGATCGTTCCTAATTGGGGAACTTGGGGGGGAAGGCGCTCTGACCCGCAAGTATAAGGAGCCACGTTTCATACTTTATATTTTTAGCACCCTGACTTTTTACAGTTCTGGGGAACCTCCCAAATGACCCGAATGAAAGGATGCATTTGACAACTGTGTTCATTAAGCGAATTTGGGAGCAGAAAGGCACGTTTTCATGAGCTCCCATGACGACACAAGTACCGTATGCCACGGCAGGCCACAGAGATGTCGCTTTGCACACCTTATATAGCTCATTCTGGTACGCTCAATAGTTCACTTCTATCCTGGCAGAGTAAAGATGTCAGACAAGACATTATACAGCTAGCTCATCCCTAACACGAGACATAGAATGATGAAAGGAAAACACCAGAGCGGGATGGGGAAGGACAAGTGACTTTTTTAATACCCCTGGACTATGGTCAGATTTCTATTCATAAGGAGGACAGGGATAAGGAGCTGTTCTTCCCACATAAAGAAAGGCAATTCGTGGAAGAGCTCAAAGAACCACTCACCCTGGCTGTGCATCGGGCGAACCGAGGAGGACTCTGCCGATCGCAAACGTGTGAAGTGGAAGGAGATTGACTGAAAGGCAAAGATGGCATCGGGAATGAGCTGCTCTGTCTTTCTTCTCCTCTTCTCCCACTGAGACAGTGGCAGTTCTCTTGTGAGGATCAGAAAGGTGTGTGATGGAAAGTGTGGGGGGAGATAGTAGCCCCAGGAGAACTGATCTCCAGTCATGAATTCCACCGGGACTCCCTCTATCAGTGCTCACTTTCCATCATAAGTTAAAAAAAATAACCTCTTCAGTCAGTCTCTTTGAGAAGTCAGCTCTTCCCAGGGGTAAGGCTTACTTTCCATGTAGTTATCGCTCTGCCGTCCCTCTTAACTGCGCCTTTTTCACACCGTCTGACACGGGCTATATCCATATATCCATAAGTTCTGAGGATATACATTTCAGTGCTTCATCCATATTTCAGCTCGTAGGCTGTATTCACACTGGTAGTGGTTTGGTCCAGATCTAAGGAAAAAAAATGCAAACATGGCACTGGATTCACATATTTTTCAGCTTGTCCTTTCACTTTGAGATGGAATTCATCATCGAGGCATGAGCGATACGGAGCAAGTTATTACAAATCAAGAGGTGCCCAGTTTAAAAAAAAAAAAAGTGTGTCCCAATAACTTGATTAGACAAGGACTTTTATGTCTTGCCTGATAAAACTCACTTGAAACACAATTGCTATCTGCTGGGTCACATTCATTCAATTGACCCAATCGATGAATGCATGTCTTTACTTGCTAAAGAAAGGTAAACACATAAAGCTCCCGATAATTCTGCAAATCCTTTTATTATCATATTTTATTATCTCTAAAATATTTCCCTGGCCATTTATCCTGCTCAGAAAGGGTCAGGACTTATACTCGTTCAAGTTAAAACGATTGAATATTTACAATTGCAAATCCTTGTGTGTGTCCAAAGTACTCAGTTCAGTCGAGGCACGGAATCTGTCTTTGTGATGTGAAATGACGATAAGAAAAACGACCGGTAGCCTGCGCTGTGTTACAATAAAAAGTGCATGAGCAAGAATGAGCAAACAGTTCCAATTATCTCCTTTTTTCTTCTCCTACTCTTTTCTTTTCTTTGCATTTTGGCAGTCTGGATGCCTTGTGGGCACTTGCCCCCTCTCACAAGTCAGTCTCGGTTCCACGCCAGATTCCTGGTTTGGGGGAGGACACTCGATTGTCATGGAGAAATCATTTTGTGAGTGCTGTGCTGTGATGTGTTGGTCAACTAGAGTACACCGCATAATATAAGCTCACGAAGAAAACACATGCCGACTTTCTTTTGTTGGTTCACTCACAATTTAAATTTGTATGTGTCAACCCGATTTAAGATGTCACAAAAGTGTTTAAAATGTATTCAAACAGTGTCATTACCCATACCTTTTTGGTCTCAGTCCTTCTTTGGTGTGCAACTTATTTGAATAACAGCTTTTCCACTTGATCAAATGACCTGCACTTGTCGAGGAAATGCACTCATGATTGCTAGTTTTAGTCAGTGTTTACTAAATACATCCAAGCAGTATTTGACTTAGATGAAAGGATTGACAATTCTTGTTCATATTCGATCACAATTATTACCACAATGGTTGTACTTTTCTCAGTGCAAACACAAATCAATTTGTTGAAATTCAAGGTGTCAAAACAAAAGACCATTTTTTTTACCTTCTTTAAAAGTTACTATTAATTATTATGATCTGCAGCCAACCCTGTTGAGGGACAAGGTTGAGCCGGAGCCTGACTTTGGGGTGGTTAATCATAGGACACATGCTGCTTGGCCAAACAACTTTTTATACTCACATTCAAACCTTCAAGCAATTTGAAATCTCCAATTCAACTAACATCCATATTTTTAGACTGGGCCATGCTGCAGCATTTAGCAGCGTTTCAGTCACAAGTTCACTTGAGAGGCATGTTGACTCTGCGACGGTAGGCTATTTTTAGTTATCTTAACAAACACATGGGCAAAAAAAAAAAAAATAGTGATCATCCTTTTTTATTCTTACGCCTCCTCACGTCATACATCCATGTTTAGTCTCCTTTAATGCATAACTCTACCTGCGCCCTCAGTTTGTGTTATGAGAGACTCCGGGCCAATCATCCATGACGAGCGAACCCTTCTATGTAATCCTGGTCTTTCATGTTCAAAGATGAGCAGAAGAAAGAACGCCTTGATCGTGTACGCCTGGTTCTGGTTGTCTTTTGTAGATCAAATTAGGAATACACCATCAATTCAAAAGGAATAGATCCAGAAAAACGCATATGTTTTTTTATCAAAATGACATCCACAAGCGCCCGCACGCACACACTCACACATACACACACACCTTAACGTCTTAGTGACTTGGATCATAGACTGAAGGCATTAACATATTATCAAATATAGAGACACTTTCACTCTCTTTTGAACGCAAATATCTTGCATTCATCCGAACATCATATTAGCACTTTTTTTTTCCAGTACCATGTCAGCATTTACTGCCTTAATGCTACTATCTACTTTAACTCCTGACACCTGTCATGAATAGTAGTCTTAAAGTCGATGCTGCCAAGTACACTCACTTAAAATCGCTAGCATTAGAGCCTATATGGAATTGACTGGCTGAATGGAAGCAGGAGATTGGTGAGCGCAATGTTCGCTGAATTTTGTGGGGCTGGATGATGGAGGTTGCACGGAGGCAACAATGACTCTGTCCAGTGTGCAAGTAATGCTAAATCTTCATTAACTGTGGGAAAGCTGAGCTCCTTCTTTGGAGGCCGAGATTAGCTCCTCTGATATGAGCAGCGGAGTTTAAAGCTCGCTTACCTGCTGAAATCAGGTCATAAATACACACTGGCCCCAATTAAACGGGATGACCTAAAAGACCTACATTTTGTTTCTTTCACACAAACATAATTAATGTTTAGTTTTGATACATTCGTAGCAGTAACAATTTAACTACGTATGTAATATGATGGTTGTTGGAGCAGTCTGGACTCAAATTGCTGAAAATCCATCTGTTTTACTCACCATGGATCTAGCTGTTGGGATTAACATAGAATATCGGCCATGTAACGGCCACATAATGTCCAAATGAAAACACAATTGATGAAATTTACCAGTTCCGAAGCCTGCAAAAGGAACAGCTACCGTACTGATATTCTGACAGTTCTGTTCCTGAGTGTTAGAGATTAGATAATTTATGTGGATGTAAAATAAGCATACTCTTTTCAAACAGAGTGTTTGTATGAGGGTGATTATCTCCTTGAGATGACATGGATGACTGTACGCAAATTTTCAAGCTGCACGTAGGTCTGCCATGACACCATAATTAGATAATAGACATGAAGTCTGTATTCTGCTCATATTTAGTCATGCTGTATAACTTTCCCATGCCCTCAGTGTAGCTTTGCGTCCTTGTAACAATCATCACTTAAAATTAAAATACTCCCTGTTGGAGACGCACAAACATTGGAATGCGCTAAGCTGAGAATCAGTTTAGGAGAAAGTTATGATGTCACACCTTGTGTCTCGGTACCGCCCTTCTGATAATATAAACATGATGTGAATCTCTTCCTGCTTCGCACTCGTGACCTGCAGCCATTGTCTGTAACTCACTGATGCCCAGAATATTCTGTTATTAAAAGCTTTGAAGAAACTGTTCATCGATTCCAGCCTTTATTTGAAGAACCAACATTCTCCTCGTCCGAAATTCACCGAACACGCGGGGGAAAGGAGGCCGCTTTCCCCCAACAGACACTAAATCAGCCTCAACGAGTATTAATCTGGAAAAAAAACAAAAAAAACAAGCGACTATTTAAAGTAAACTATTTTCATTTGAATGATAAAAAGGGTAATGCATGCACCTAGTAAATCTAGTTTGTACTAAATGCTACTCAATAAAAATAAAACAATGACCAGTTATGTTGTCATAAGAGGCATCTTTGATATGTGGATATACTGTAAGTCAGATATGTACCCGATGCAACTGCAGTTTGGGTGTACAGGTTGCGCTAACCTACCTATATATTTTCAGAAGACAACAAACTGTTTGGAAAAAACAAAAACAGAAAAAAACAGCGGAAAAAGGAACAGAAAACAGTCAGTGGTGAAAGGAAGATGCATTCATTAGAAGTGGTAAATACTGTATCAATTCAAATATAGTCATTGAATTTCTTACCAAAGAGTGGGGTGACTGCTATTGCACTTTGTTGCTTTCATACGTTTGAAACCGCAATCCATAAAAAATAAAATAAAGGATTTGCCACAAATGCGTCAGGACTGAGACCTACATGATGGAAGACATTTACTTCAGTCACCTTCAAAGTCTCATTTGTTTCTGTAAAGTGAACGACTTCGAAAAAACATTCCACCTTTCATTTATAAGCCACACGCATATTGCGGAGAGCCATTTAATTAATTAGAAGAGTGAAATGCTACCATACAATAACAATCAAAATCTCGACTCCGTAATCTTGTCAAACAACACAAACAGGTGATACTCATATCTGAAATACCAGGCACTGAAAGAGTCCAAATTAACCCTTGTGCGTTGATTTTTTTTTAACGACACATCGGACAAAGGCACCATAATGGAATGGTGGCTTTAAACTGTAATATCAAAGTCATTTCTAAATCCTTTTTTTTCTTGCGACCACTCAAAATGTTCAGTGGCGTCAGACCTATCCATACATATATAGTTTCTATTTACTTATTGAGGTTGGTGCCCTCTATGGACATCAAAGCAATAAAAAGCAGTATTGTGCCATGGGTATAAGTAACTATCATCTGCACATAAGTAAAAAACAAAAACATTGAATTTGGACTATTCAATATGGACAAGTTAGCGCCTTCAACATGTTAATAGATCATGACATCATTTTAGTTTGTACGTCAACAGTCCTGTTATGGGATGTTTTGGTCCACAAGGGTTAAAGCTATTTGTTCACACAAAGCCACTCACTCATGGCTGAGTATAACGGCAGGCAAAAAAAATACGGTGGAAAGGAGCAAGTGGAAACAGTGCTAAGCAGCTAGTGCACGTGCCATAAACAAAGATTTGGACAGAAGCAAAATCAAACCCGACATTTCTCAAATATGCTGCTTCCTGTGTCGGGGAAAAAAAAGAGA